>JAJEJO010002352.1:63164-111647 GCA_020662805.1 Glaucomys volans
AAGAAAGAAAGAAAGAAAGAAAGAAAGAAAGAAAAAAAGAAAGAAAGAGAGAGTTTTGCCCCAGGTAGCACCAATAGCATAAAGTTATTATCAGTGGGGTTCCATGGAGTCAGAGTGAAATGATTCATGGTACGTGAATGACCAGCTCCTAGTTCCTCAGCTGGTTAATAGCAGCTGATTAGCTTTCGATTGTGAAGGATGATAACAATTCCTACACATAGCAGATACCTTCATTTAGTTGTTTACTATAATCTCTTCTATTAATTGATCATATGCCATAATTATGGATCTAAATAAAAGGTCAGTCATTGTTGAATAAAACATTACTATAGTTGGAAGTAAAAATTAGCATGGACCTCTCTTTTCAAACTCCTTCTAATAGGTACAATATTTGGAAAAACCAGTAATTTAATCTGAGTGAATAAAAACCTTAACTCCTGTCTCTAACACTGAATCAATATATTAAAAACATTTTTAGCAAGTAAAATACTCCTACGCATGGTGCATGAAATTGCAAATTATCTGTTGCATCCATTTATATATTCATTTACCTGAAATGTTTTTCTTTTCTCACCTAAAATCCAGCATCAAGAAGCTATAATATGAAGTTCCATGTGTGGATTTTTGAAATCATCTTTTTTTTTGTCTGTTAGCAATCATTTCACATCATTTTCATGCACTAAGAGAAGTTCTCACAATGTACCAAAAATGAAAACCACACACAATTATAGATGCAGCAGATTCTGTGTTGTCTTCCATCATTTTAAGTCCCAAAGCTAAAAATAAAAGATATATCTGAATTCAACTATATGTCCACATCCATAGTCACACTTTTATAGAATTACATGGATAGTACATTGCCATTTAAAAATATTGGATGCATATACTTACGAAGAAATTATGGAAATTATTCAGTAAGCATTAGAAGTAATTTATTTTATCCCACTTCTATTAGAACTATCTGATTAATTGGTTGAGTAGAATTTAAATTATAAGTGTTATGCATTATGCATTATGACAGAATTTTCTTTTAAAATATAAGTGAATATTCTCATTTAAATGTAAAGAACTTTACTTTTAAAGTAAGTTTATAAAAGCGTGAAAAAGTAGCATTTTGATGAGGGGAAATGTATGTAACTTTATTAATGACAGGCCATTAAGTATCTCTCAAAGCAACTGATAATATTTTAGTCAAAAGTAATTTAAACAGAAAGGAAAAGTGAATACATACATTTGTTATAATACCTAATCACAAAATTCACATCCACAAAATAATGTGTTATAGAATACATTTAAATGTTCAAATCCAAATTCAGATATATATATTTTTAAACACTTTCTGGCATGAATATCTGCAAATGTATATGAGGTCATCTATGGAAGCAATGCTAATATTATTTAAGTTTTTATTTTTTTTCATTGATACATAGAACTTAAAAACTGTACAATTTATGGGCTAAACTGTGATGTTTTGATATATGTATACATTGTGTAAAATTTAAATCTGACTAAGCATCTATCTCCTTAAACATTTGTAATTTTTTATGGTGAAAATATTCAAAATCATTTCTTCCAGGTTTGTGAAACTTGCAGCACATAATTGTTATCTTCAGTGGCACTACTGTGCTCTTTAGAAATGAGATTTGCTAGATACATGCTCAATATTTTATGTACCAATGTAGAGAGAAACTCAAAATTTCCATGTAGAATAGAATAAGAGCATTTTCATTAGTTCATGGAGGTAGCAAGGCTCTCATGTCTTCATAGGGGTCCTTGAAGGTTGTCATAGTAATTGGACTAGGGGATCAGATCAGGGCTGCCAGAACTTTTCCTCACTTGCTAAGATGAAGACTAATGACGACACCAGTCGGAACATTAATTGTTGAAACCACCCTCTTCTTGAGGAGCCTGGGGTTTCATTTGGTTTTTATGCTCTGTAAGTGCTAAGTATCCTACACCCATCAGAAGAAAAATTTGCTGGCCTTGGGAGCTCTTTGTATTCAACTCCATGCTATGGTTTAAACCACAGATGAAGGGAGGAAATGTGACAAGATGGGCAATTATGTTCACACAATGACCAAACATGTCCAGCCACTCATGGAACTTTTTGTTTTCCGACCACTATCACTGAAAAACCCTGAGATTTGAGATCACACTAATTTACACAAGTCCGTTGTATCTCAACCCTTGTTTGACATATGCAATAGGCAGATTCCCATAATAGAGCAAGTTATGAAGTTTTGGAGTCCATTCATATTTTTTAGTCAATCGGAACTCAAGAGAAAACATATGACTCTAATTGAATCATTTTTTTCTCTTACGGAGAATGAGAATCTAAAAATAAACTATTATTGGGCAATTTATGTATGTTTTCTCATTTACTAGGCAAGTCAAATCTAATAAACAGATGGTAGAATTTTTTGCACTTCATACTGACATTGAACAAGGATCAATTAGCAAATGCATATCTGGTTTTAGAGACCAACCTCTTAATTTAAAAAAAAAATGATAATTCATGTAGTTAATTGAAAACTGTAAAAAGCCCTTATTTGCAACTTCTGGATTTGGGTGTGGAACAAAGAAATTTTAAAAAGTTTAGTGACTTTGACTTGTAGGCAAAATAAGCCTTAAGTGAATAAATGTGCTCAAGAAATGCTTCCTATGGTTAGAATTCAGTTAGTTCCAATCGAACAAACCAGTAAATGGTAAGAAGCTTAGTATTCTTAGATGAAATGTGTATGAGATTGTCTTCGTAGTTTTTCAGACTTAAAGGATCTTGTGCATTTTAAAATTAACTGACAAAAAGAGGGAGCAGCCCTTTCCTTCTTCAGTATCTTAGACTTGCATGGTCTGTGCTGTCAGTGTTTATCCTTCAAGTATCTTAAAATTTTGTTGGTTAAAGGTGGCTTATTAGAGTTAATAGACTGCTGATAAGTTGGGTCTTTAAAAACAAGTGACATGCCCTGGTAATTGTTGGTGTAAATACAATTATGAAGATGCATTATCCAACTTAGGGATCCAGGCAGAATTTCAATGCCCAGAGATGAAAATAAAAGCGGCTTGTTCAAGGAATAACTAGGAGATCATGGAGTTTTTGTTGTTGTTTTTAAAGGCTGGGACCAATGGGGATAATGGGCATGAAAAAGCAATAGAGCTCACATGGCTTATATTCTGCATTCAGATAAAATGACATAAGAAATTCTATGCAGAAATGTCATAGTTTGACTCCATTTTATAGGATCATTTTAGCTACTTTTTTGTAAAGATGTTGTTCAAGATGAAAAAAAAAAGTGTGGAAAGAAGGAGACCAGAAACCAAATTGGTGTAATACAGGTAGTAGCAGGAAGGGTGGTGTAAACTACTTTTTGTAAAACATGGAAGACATTCATGAAAGAGAGAGCAAAATAAAGAGAAAAAAAGATGAGCAACAGGGGATGAACCAAGTACAGAAGAAGGTAACAAATGTAAACAAGTCTACAAATTATTCTCAAAATTTATGTTAATTAGAAAAAAACAAAATTATATAATGGTTAATCACTTTATTCCAATCATGAATTTTTAATTTTGTTCAGAAAATTAGAGTGCTGCCAAAGGTGAGGTCTTGTGACATGGGTCCATCATGATCCTTGTCTACTAGAAATAGAAGTATGGATTGATGCAGCCATTGGGTATAGCAATTTCATGCTAAATATATATATCAGGGAAATTCTTACATAAATCTGCACAGAACATGATACAGGGCAGTCATTGAGGCATTATGATTACAACTAGGAGTTAGACCCATCCTTTCTGTTCATTGCTAATAGATAGATAACTAAAAAAAAACAATAACCAATAAACACTTTAACATGTTATGGAGGATAATGAAAATATGGTATAGTGACAAAAAAGGAAACACATAATGTCTGGTGTGTTCAGTTTAAGGAGCTATTAGGTATTCAAGGTAAGGTGTCCACTAGACTATTGATAATAACACAAGAATTCAGAAAAACTATCTGTGATGAAGATAAATTTAGAAGTTATAAGCAAAACAGTCAAAATTTCAAAAACAGTTTATAAAGACATAAAGAAAAATATTTAAAATACTTTAGAACTTATTCACTTGAAAATACAAGTCTCAGAAAGATGACAAAGTTATATTCTTTCACACATAAAATTAATAAAATTATTCAGCAAATAAGGGTAAATTCTAATGTTGACATTAGTTAGGAAAAATATCAACACCAATCTCTGACAACAAATTCAGTTATAACATAATTGTTGTTTTATAAAAGTAAACAAATAATTATAATCATTCATACATTTATTCCAATGACAATATGTAAATTACATGAGGACAACATATCTAAATATAAAAAATCATTACATAATAACTAAAATATAAATACTAAATTTACAATAAAACTGCAGAGTAACTAATCCACTCTGGTGTACTTCTACATTGACAAATTTAACCTAACAGGTCAAATTACAGTTTGTATTCCTTTCATGATTTCAAATGACTGCATCTAAAGTGAAGCCATTTCTTTCAAAAAAAAAAGTTTAAGGCTAAATTCTGAGATCTAAGATTGTAAAAATGTTGTTTGTTTTTCTTTTTCTAAATAAGAAAGAACTGATTAAGATAGAGTTGCAAAGAGAACACGTTCCAAGAACTCCAGCAGATTCCAGGGAACAGAAATAGTACTGAACTCTGTAAATACCTTATTTTTTCCTGTAGTCACACACCTATGATAAATTAAGCACTGTAAGAAATTAACAACAATCACTAATAAAATAGAAACCTTATAAAATGTATTGTTATAAAAGTTATTCAATACTTAGGAGTTACTTCTGAATTTTTCTATTTAACTGAAACTGCAAAGAGCAAAACTGAAAATAAGGGGGCACTACTAGGCAAAGGTAAGTGGTAAGAAGTGCTTGCCATGTCATTATTCTACTTCTATAACTTGGCATTTGGAGATGATCAATTAAATATTAGTTGTGTATTACAAAATCAGAAAATATACAATATTTATAAAATTCAGAAATTTCTAGAAAAATATTATTAGATTTCCATATGTGTCAGGAGAACTGGGTCAAACAAATTAAAGTTTTTTGTGTGTGCGTGTGTGTATAATACACATTTGTGTGAATACAGGCAATTGTAAATTGAAATTTTTCAATATGTCAAAAATAGTCAAAGATGTAAATATTTTATTGCCATATAGGTGAAGTTAAAGTGTACTGATTTATGCATTCATTTATAATTATGGCCATTTCTTCTCTTAAAATACTTACAATATTCAGAAAGCATATTACAAGCATAATCAAAGATTATTTAATACCAAGGAAAATAATATTTTTGTGTCTTTATGTGTTTCTCAAATTGGGATATTCACATGTATTTCTTTAGAAAAGGATATACTGAAAAGAGCGAATACTTACTAATTCCACCATCAGTAATTATGCATTTGAGTACTTAGTTTAAATAACATACTTGCATATTTAAGCAAGAAGACAGTCAAAAGTTTAAAGTACTTTTTCACCTAAAAAGAATTGAAGGGGAATTACACTAAACAAATTATCTTTGGACACTGGGAAGAAGACTATAAGTGTGTGGATCAACAGAAACCAAGTAAGCTGATGATTGAAGTAAGAATTCTTATGATCACTTTTTGAAATAATTTTGTGCTACCTTGTAACTTTACTTCCAATCCATCAATTCTCCTCTAGGAATATATACCTGAAAAACCTGCTTATCTGTGTGTATATATTTATACCAAGATATAAGTAAATGCACACTCATTGCAGCATAGCATGGTTTTCAATAGCAAAAAGCATTCACCCGAAAAAAGTAAACATTTTTATTGTGTCACATGGAGAAATATTGCCAACTGATTAAAATAGTTAAATTATGGTTATATGTATTGAAATGGTTAAAGTTTTGAAAAATAAACAAAATGAATCAAAAAGACCCCTAAGATGACACACACAATAAAAGCTGTTTTATCATGCACAAAACAAAGACCATCAAACAATATATTACTTGGTGAGTTATATGTAATCTGTAAAGTCATTTTAATTGAAAAATTATTTAATAACAACATTGTACATATTTACAGGGCACAGTGTGGTGTTTCAGTACACGAGTATCTTGTGATCAGATACTGAAGAACTTACCGCTTCTTTGTGTCAGGACCACACAGATATGACATTTCAATGTAGTCATGTGAGAGGAGGGTTGTGAGGGATATAAGATGTGTGTCCCCATTGAAAGCGTGAAGCTTATTGACTTGTCAGTGTGGCCTGTCAGTTCCTGGCCACTCCAGCACTAGGAGAGACTGGACTGATAGAGCCTGTGCCCTGCCAGTCAATAAAAACGTTCCAGTCAGACACTATCATAGGACTATGGCTCATAGAAATGCCATGGGGATTTCAGTTTTTATTATTTGTTTCTTTTTAGGTACACATGACAGTAGAATGTGTTCTGAGATATTATATCTACATGGAGTATTCTGTGGTTGTCCCTGATGTGGAGTTTCACTGGTCCTGTATTCATATATGAGCATAGGAAAGTGCTGTCCAATTAATTGTACTGTCTTTCCTATTTCCAATCCCTTTCCCTTCCTTTTTGTCATTTCAATTTCCTGGTCATTCTTAGCACAACGCACTGTTTAGATCGAAATATTAAAGTTTATACTATTTAAAATTACGTAGTGTGACTTTACTTTAAATGCATTTTTTTTTTTTTTAACTGGAGACCCTGACTTGTGAGAAGCATCTGTAAATATATTCCCTTTGTGAATCAGTTACTGTTTGGATATGAGGGGTCCCTTGAAAGTTCCTGTTAATGTAGGAATATTCAGAGGTGAAATTTTTAGATTATGATAGCTGTAACTAATCAATCCATCCTACCTAGCTGATCGGTCCAAACCAGAGTGAATGGGTGTCACTGTAGGCAAGTCGGGCATTGCTGGAGGGGGTGGGTCCCTGTGGTGCTCCCTGGAAGGTTCATCTCTCATGTGGCCCTTTCCCTCTCTTTCTCTGCTTCCTGCTCCCTGTGGGTTGAGCAACTTCCTTCCACCATGCCCTTTTGCCATGGTGTTCTGCCTCACCCTGGACCCTAGTGATGGAGTCCACCCACCCTGTACTGAAACTCTAAAACTGTAAGACAAAATACATTTTTTCTTCTCTACCTTGTTTTTGGATGTTTTAGTCACAGTGACCAAAAGCCAATAGGTCCCTCTTTATATTGATCATTGTGCAGTCAGTAATTTTAAATTTGAGATTTCTCCCTTTATGAATAAGTAGATCAATTATGTACATAATAATGAAATATGTATTTACATGTATTCGTGTTATATAAACAAGAAATGATATATGGTATGTTTATTCAAAAATCCTTTAAGGCTGCATTTACTGATTTTGCTGTAATAATTTAACCTTTCATTATTTCATTGAACTTTGTTCACTGTTTCTTATGATGCAAGTTCTATTTTTCTACATAACATACGTAACTAAAATGTCACTGAAGTCTGTATAGGTTTTGTTGGGTTTTCATTACTAAATTGATTTTATGTAAGTTATTAAAGCATTTTAATTGTATTGCCTTGCTGGGCATCTCTAAGACTTTGTTTGCACAAATACCTGTGAAAGCTAGATCAGAAGTTTAGAACATTCGATTAGAGAGAACCAAGCCTTCAAAAATTGCTGCTTCTTGAAAAAGAAAGCAATATTGTAATCAAAATTCTATGACAACCTTACAGGATAAAATTCTTAGCTTCCTGTAAATTATGCTGTATTTACTGCTTATCTGACTCTACAATTATGGGAATTTATTAATCACAAATCAAATAAAGACTTTCATTTCATTTTCTTCTCTTTTCTCTCTCCAGCTGCCAAGCCCAGAGACAGACAGGGAGCAGTCAGAGGCTCTCGCCAGCTTGACTGACTGTAACTGTATCTGAGCTGGTTGCAGTGCTCAGTAGGGAGTATGTGTTCCTACAAACTTTTTGAAATATTAATACACAAAATTGTACTGAGGTTTCTGATAGCAGAAGACTGGCTGCTTTGCGGTTTTCTGATTAGGGTTCTATTGGTGATTCCGAGAAGCCAGTGGCGCCTAAATGGGTTAAGTCTAATGAGTTTTCGAAAGCTGATAGCATAATTTAAGATGACTTTCAGTCTCAAAGCTACAGACCTGGCTGACCCCAGCAAATTACAGTGTTTGTTAATGCCCTGATATAGACATCTTCTAATCAACCAAAACCAGATATATTAAGTGAAAAAATCGAGTTGTGGTTCCCTAAGAAATGTTGCTGGCTGAGTTTTGACAGATCTTCTGATCAGAGTCTTAAAACATAAGATCCTTCCCACTCTTTCAGGGGTTGCAGTCTTAAGCACACACCCATGCACCACATGCATACACACACACAGTCGTTTTACTTCTAGTTGAAGAAACATAATTACCTAAAAACTTTATCATCTTAATCTTAGCCAATATGTTTCTTATGGGGAATCTAAGATCAGCTGAAGGGATCCAAAGAAGGGAAAAAGAAAACCAAGAACAACCCACAGTAAAAACAGACAGAAAAAGCAAACAAAACAAATGAAAAAAAAAAATAATAACCCAGACAAAACATGTTCAAACTTAGTAAAACAGAATGAGAGAAAAGGTTATGATTTTAAATTTTTTGAATTGCATTTAAATTTATTAGAGAATCAAAGTTGAAGTGTTGGAGACAGGCTGGTGGGGTTTTCAGTCAACATTCTCACATTTACTAAGGTTAGTTGCTAAAAATTGTACGTCTTTTCAGGATGGAAATTATATGAATTGCATTTCAGAAATAAGTTCTTATTTAAAATAATAATCTTTCTTTAGGCAGTTGCTTATAAACATAGAGCAGATTTCCAAAATCTGAGAATATGGGCAAAAACTTGGAAGCTGTATAACTTCTTTTGAGGTTAATTACAAGTCTCAAAAATAACACGTTTTCATGAATTTTAGAAGAATTTTTGTTCAATTAATTTTTAAGCAAAATTTTATTTTTATGATTCTGGACTCTTTTCTCATGCAAATGTTATAATTCCAATATGTAAGCATTAGCAATAATTTGGAGCCAGTTAAATTAAGAACTTAAACCTTATTGGACAAGCTATTGGTGTAAATGTTTGAAGCAAATTTTAGATATTTAAAGTAAAATGCTTCTTTATTTAAATTTTTTAATTCGGCATGCTCCAAAAGGGTTTTTCGCAATTAATTAACTTCATGATTTCCTTTATGTTTCAATATTTTAAATAATTTTGACTTCATACATTTTGATCAACTAAATTATCTAGAAAAAATTTCAGTTTCCTATGATGTATATTTTATTCAAAATAAATACAAATTTAAACTGAATCTTAGAAAATAATAATATAATTTTATGATGTTTCATATTTTAGAATCATATTTCTTATTAATCTCCAGTATTCAAAGCTAAGAATTAATTACATATTTTACTTCTAGTGATTTAATATTTCATTAAAAGCTACTTGTCTGCCGTGCTTAATTTCAAGTGAGGTGATTGTCTTTGGCTCTCCGAAACACTTGCACAAGAAGATAACATAATAAAAAACTCCTTGCATTCTAAAATGAATTATACCTATTTAAATTATGTTTAAATAAATATATATCAAAATTTATCTTCTTTAAATATCTGTTAACCCTCAAATCAGTCACTTTCGGTACTCCTAGGTAAATTTCTACAATCAAACTGGCACTCTAAGACTTGATTCTTCTCTTTTTAGAATTTTCTTTCATTCTGAATATACTTCATGTAATTCAAATACTTAAATTACTGTAACAGAACTCAAAGAAGCCTGAAAACCTTTAAGTAAGTTATATCACTCTTACTTGATAGTTTCTAAAAACAACCAAAAAACATTTATATTGTTCTTAAAAAGAACTATAGGCCTGTTGACAGAGCTTCAATAAGGTAGCTTTCAAAATAGTTTCAATAAAAATAGTTTCATTAGAAAGCAATTATCAATTTAATGCATGTGATTAAGGTAATAATTTAAACTTTTATCCCATGACCACTACTATTTACAATATTAAGCCCCCACACAGTAAGTTTCATGTTTAAATATCCTTTACATAATGTGGAATAAATAAAATTTTGGTTTTATTATTATAATATAATTCCAGACATTAATTTTGCAAGCAACTTAACAATTTCTAAAATAATTATAGCTTCATTTATTAAAACACAAAATTGGGACAGCTTTTATTTGACTCATGACTATGAATAGGGAATATTTTGAAGACATTATATGTACAGCCTCACTATCTTGTTTCTTTTCATTTTCTGGACTTTTCCTTAGTTGTGTCACATGAATTTCATATATGAGCACGTGATATTTATTTACTCAACCACTGTCAGTAAGCAGTGTTATTCAACAACAGAAAAGAGTTAAAACAAATAGATTTGTCAGGGGAAGGGTGGGCGGGAGGGTTGGAAAATACTTCAGATCTATAATAGCGCTTAGATCATTAACCAACATCTCAGTAGAACACTTTTCAGAAAGAAAGGGAGATGGATGCCCTTGTCTTTCCTCTCCATTTGTTTTTTATGGTTATTTATTCACAGATGATGTGGGCAGCCTGTGTGCAGAGATAGAGCATGGGTGATTCACAAGCGAATGTGGCTCTCCGTTGGCCAGGCGACTCAAAGTGTTCCCAGGAATTAAGAGGAAAGTAGGTCATTTGAATCATAAACATCTTAAACATCTATTTCATAAATGAAGCTAATATGTACTTACTCTAAAAATTGCTGGGGGGGAAGTGGCTCCAAACAGGACAAGGAGGAGAGTTAAACAAAACAGAATTATTAAACCATCCCAGTTTCCACACCTCTATGAATTGCAGTGGGTGGTCCACTTCTGACAGAGCACAAACCAGCAGGAGAGTTTGCTAATGAAAGACCAGACACACGTGTTGACATAGCATTAAATGACTGGTTTGTCACTCTCCCAGGATGCGAACTGTGGATTCCATGCCACAGTGCAGTTCTGAAAACTAACTGCTTTTATCCTCTTGTTTTCTTAAATTTAACTCCTCACACGAATTAGCAGCTTTCTGTTTGTCATTTGCATGTTTATTTCATGCCATGATTGATTGAAATTAAAATGGGCCCCCTAGTTATGCACTTCAAAATTTAGCACTTCTTCAAAGACGTGCAGGATGACTTCATGAGTATGGAATGAAATTCTCTTCTTTAAATCAAATTAAAAACTAGCTGCCTATGTTCAATACTGCAAGGGTACATTGTGTATGCTATAAATTGAGAATATTCAATAGAAAGAGATGGTTTTATGTCTTCCATGTCTAAAAATATGCAGTATTATTGGCTAGCTATGGATTTTCACTCCTGGTTTACAGTCACAGGGGAATTTTTAAGTTATAACACTACAGATCTAGGGCGTTGTGTCCCCGAATATATACAGCATCAGGACCTAAAAAGATCAAAGCTTAAGTTTTCTTTTGTAAAAGAGACTGCTATACGAAAACAATTTTCTTCTTGTTATCACCATGGGATATATCAATGGGCTGGGGAGGTCATATTGTCATTCAAATTCTTTAGAGTCAGTTTTTCAGAGTGAAAGAATAATCAAAAGTAGAGCACACTCTGGAGGGTCATGCAATTTAGTTTACTCTGCCAGCAACATTACCAGGTGGATAACAGTGGTCGGGGAAATAGATCTGCACCCAGCGAAAAAAAAGAGTAGAGGAATCTATGGTTTTGTGTGTTTATGTGTGTATGTGAGTATGTGTGTATATATATATTTGTATGTGTGTATATATATATATGTACTTATGTATATATATGTACTTATGTACATATATATGTACTTATATATACTTATGTATATGTACTTATTCTAAAAATTGCTGGGGGGAAGTGGCTCCAAACAGGACAAGGAGGAGAGTTAAACAAAACAGAATTATTAAACCATCCCAGTATATATTAAACCATCCCAATATATATTTGTGTGTGTGTGTGTATATATATATATATATTTAATTTTAATTACTGTCAATATCACAAGAATTAACAAAACTGTTAAACAGAGTAGTACCAATAATTAATACAAATAACCCAAAGATCATTCATACAATGAAAGTGACCTAGCCTGCGATTATTAATTTTATATAGTTCCTATAGACTCGGATTGATATAAATTAAACTTTATGTCAGTCAAGTCAGAGTAAAAAATATTCCTCCTAGAAAATCAGAAGTTCTGTATTATATCTATTTGAGTATGGGTTCACCTGAGTTGATTTGACCTGTAATACTTAAAAATTTCAACTCTTCTATTTATTTTAGCGTCAATTTTGTTAATCTGAGAAACTTTAGTCAGTTTGAAGAAATACAAATTTTAGAAGAATCATTAAAACTGAATTTTTCTTGAAAACATTAGTGTATCTACTTATTAGAAATCAAGTTTCCAGAAATATCTGATAATATTTGAACACGTATTTTATTATTTTCTTTTTTTTTTTTTAGTTACAGCAAGGTTGATAATTGCTTGCAATAATTTTGTCAAATGACACTGGAAACTTTAGTGAAAATGTTTAGTAGAAACGATCCCTCCAAATATATAGGCACAGATAGCGTATTCCAATTTAACTAAAAATGTGTAGTTTAAAAGAACAAATTAAGTAATATCTGATTGAAATAAGATTAAACTGAGCTAAACTAATAATATTAAACTGTCTAATATTGCTAGTTATATTAATTTCAATGTATATATGAAATATTTAATAGCAAATGCTGAGCCAGACAATGCTTAAAGTGCTGTGGGAAATTCAGATGTAAATAATATATCTTATATTGAAAATTGATGCTTATATTGAAAATTCGATGCTTATCCAAGAATAAGAATTTATTGTGTGTACTGTCATTCATTTCAAGTTTAAAAACATTGACACTATAATTTAGACATAAGGGATTCAAATCTAAGAATAGTCTAGGTAAAACTTTCAAATTGGAAAATTAAAAATAATTTATAATGTTTTGAAGCAAATTGGAGAGTATCATCTAGATGAGACTAAAACAATTCTCACTTCTCTTAGCTGCCCAGAAGTTCTTCTGATTCCTAATATGGTGCTCAAATATTTTATATCCTAGGAAGAGTGCTTTGCCTTCTCTATAGCATTTTATGACTTTCTAGATTTAGCAATCTGAAGACAACAATTTTAAAAATATAGAAGTATGAACTTAGTAATCTTTTGTCCCATTGCTTAAGATATCAGAGTGGTTAGAAATAGTAATTAACTCATTATTTTCTCAACTACAGAGTTGAGTTTATTTTTGAAGTAAATGTAGAGGATTATTACTCGTTTTGCTCTTTCTTCCTCTTCTTGTTCATTTCCTCTTATCTTTTCATGCTTTATGTCTTACTGTGATATTTATCCCCTCTTCCTCAGGGACCCCACAGTTCTACTCTTTTCCCTATTAAGTACCCTAGGTATTAATAAATGCTTTGAATGCCAAGATGTATGGATTCCTGAGTCAGAAATGGACACTGGCAGCCTGTTTGTGTTTTGGATTAGTTGCAAGCCATCTTATCTACTCTTGCTAGTTTAAGTAGAAGATAAATGCATGCCTTAAACTGTAATAAGAGGTAAACAAAATACTCTTGAGGAAGAGTATGTGGAAAGAGAGTCATGACCGAGATTGAAACAATGGCAGTTAATATGGTCACAGCAGAAAGCAATGCTGTTTCCGCCACAGTGACACCCCTGAACAATAGAACACAGACCAGACTTGTCCATGGTGGCTACTATTAATTAGGGACTAAATTTTTCAGTAACTGATTCCTCCAACAGATATTTCTGTCCATACCTGGCAAAGCAGTGTGAAAGCTTCACTCTTATTTCTTAGTTTCAAATAAGAATCTGGACTGGCTGTTTGACAGCAAGGCTTAGGTAACATGTCTAGTCCAAGTTCCCAGGGAGGTGACATTTAAATATTATGAAACGTTCCAAGTTCATTCAAGAAAAATACGTAGCCACTTATATGAAAACTCACATTGACTAAGGCATTCATAGGGCTCTCTAGTTCCCATTCTTCTAGAGATACTTAAGAAATTCTTTGAGTCACTAAAGAAAAGATAGTTTGAGAAATGAAAATAGTTGTTAAAATTATGATTTGAATTATTTTTACTCATTTTGAATACATTTACATATTTTTCCATTGATTCATTACAAAAATGCTATCATCTAATAATTACGTATGTGCCAAGCTATCAGGATAAAAATAAAACTGACCAAAAATACAGCTTATTCAACAGATACTTGAAGTGAACTTGATTTCACATTTTTTATGAACTTTATTATGTTATAGATTTTTTTCTTCATGAAAGTTTCCTTTAGTTTCCATCTATTATAGTTTAAGTGCAGGAAACTGAAGTCTTCATATTTAATCTTCTATTATAAAAGAGATTTTAAAGTCCTCTGACCTACCTAGCCTAAACAGAGAAAAAGGCAGGAAGCTTTTCTTCACAAACTGCATTTTCAGAAAATCTAAAAACAATATTCTAAGTTTTCTTTAACAAATGTGTGAAATACAATTTGGCATTTTCCAAAGTATATTTTATAGAACACTAATTCAATGAGTATTACTGAGAATAAGTCTTCTATAGGTAAATAATCTTGTGGCATGCCATACACCATACATCCTCCTTGAGTTATTCAAATTGGGATGTTAAAGATCTCAGACATCATTACCTTTTGTACATGTAGGATTAACATGAATGGTATGCATGTACATCATGCACACCACAGAAATGAAAATTTGTACCTCATTTGTGTACAGTGAATCAAAATGAAGTCTGCAAAAATTAAGAAAAAAATAAAAGAACAACAACAAAAAGATCTCAGAAGATCTCCAGTGAAGAAAACATTTTTTAATTTGCTTAAGACAAAATTCCCCTAATAAATAAATGATCCCTTGACTTGTTAGACATTTTGACATTTACAGACCTTTTCTTTGGTTGAGTGGTGCTGTCTCTTCCCTCTTTGTAATGGATGAGATTTCTGATACAATGTGGTTTTTCCTTTGTAAATATTTTTCTCTGCTACTGGAGATTGAACCCAAGGTCTCACACATGCTAGGCAAGTGCTCTACCACAGCACTAAATCCCCAGTCTTACAAGTAACTCTTCATGTCTGGATTCTTGAAAGAGACATGCAATTTGAATAAGATTTTAATTCCAGGCTGAATGTTGCTTCTGTGCACTAGGAAAGGCGCTTGATTATCTTAGCTGATAGCCATTGTTATTGTTTAAGACTTCTTGCCGCCTGCTTTGAATATTAACCCGTGTAGATGGGTAACTTCTCTAACTATACTTACTTGGAACTACTTGGAAACTTTAAAATTGCACATTCAGGTTTGTTTAGGTATATGTTACCCTGACATTTTTCTTCCAACTAATGATTAGTTTTTGGGTTCATCATTAGTTCTAGGACTTATTTTTGTCCTGAACATACAATAACCCACATATCAAATCTTTACCTTGGAACTTCTCCACCTTGTCACTAATATTCCCTCCAACACAATATTTGATGATCCATTCATTTATTTTGTGATTTAATTTTTTTATTCTGTTGATTTTCCAGGCCACTATTATGAGTTTCATCAGTATTTTTGCCTTCCTGCATTTTATCTATGAATTTTTAAAGTGGAAAATAAGAGGAGTGTTGTGTTGTGCATGTGTGTGTTGTGCTTATTTGTGTGTGTGTGCTTGCTGCAAACCTCTTTTATAATACGATTCACTTCATTTCCTTACTGATTTTAGTGCATTTTTATTTTATTGCTGATCTTTCTCTCATAAAAGCTCCCTTCCTCTGGTCATTCATTCTGTGGATTCTGACTTTTCCTGTTTCATTTATTCTGGTTTTTCATCCTCCTTTACTTGGAGTGCCATAAACACTCTAAGGCTTGTACAATATTTGGACAGAACAGATGTTCAGCTCACGGAACTTAAATCCTAGTGCAGGAACCAATGTTGATTTAAGAAAAGAAATAAAGTAGGAATGGAAAGGAAGGTAAAATGGAAGCTACCATAGAATCCCAGCCAATGTAAACATGCAACTGTGATATGCCAGAAGTATACTGAATTCTTTAAAGCACAAAACAAACCAATGAATGGGTCATCAAATATCATATTGGAGGAAATGTTAGTGGATCATCAAATATCATTTTGGGGAAATGTTAGTGACAAGGTGCAGAGGTTCCAAGAAGAAGATTTGATTTGTGGATTATTGTATTTTCAGGGCAAAGATAAGTCCTAGAACTAATGATTAACCCAGGAACTAATCATTAACTAGAAATGGGGAGGTGCTACATGGCCAGAAATCTGGACTGAATTTTCAAGAAGTAATTGACACTTAGGTTAAATAAGGAGAATGAGTATGAGTGACTTGGGTGACAGTAAAGGGGATCAGCATTGTAGACGTCTAGTTCTAGTGACAGTGGAGGGGTGCTAGATGGAAACAACTTCGTAGGATTTCATACAAGTCTCTGAGATATCCTGGGCTCAGTTTCAGATCACCTCAATAGAGTGAATATCTCACTAAAGGGGTTTGCAGCAATGTTTGGCTATCCCAGTGCATACAAATGCTGTGGTTTATGCTACAAGCTATTAAGGGTACAATAACATTTTTCCTAAACAAAGGATCTTAATTATTAGAAGTTCCTTTTTCAAATTTCTATCAGTCATTTGAGTTTTCAGGGAGTCAGATCTTCTGGCCTTGATGGTGATGACTACTGACACAACACAGCCAGGGTTGCCAGAGTTTAGGGCAGCTGTGGCCTTTTCTTAAAATAAGTCAAAAAGAATGTTTGCCTCATTGATTGGTTCTTCCTCTCACAAAAGATTTCACTGTAGTATGTGATGCTGTGGAATACAAATGTTATCAAAGTTGGAATCAATTCCCTCAAACTCTGCCACTGCTTAATCAACTAGATTTATGTAATATTCTAAATCTTAACAAGTTCCCAGTATCTTCACTAGGACTAGGTTCCATCTCAATAAATCACTTTCTGTGTTCATCCATAGAAAGCAACTTCTTATCCATTAACTTTTTTGATGAGATTGCAGGTGTTCTGCCACATCCCCAGGTTCCAGTTCTAATACTAGTTCTCTTGCTATTTCCACAACCTCTGCAACTCCTTCCTCCACTGAAGTCTTGAGATCCTCAAAGTTGTCCATGAGAACTGGAATCCAAACTCCCATTAAGGTGGATATTTTGACATCCTCTCATGAATCATTAATATTCTTAATGGCATCTAAAATGATGAATCCTTTCTGGAAGTACTTCAATTTATGTTTTCTCAGATCCATCAAAGGAGTCACTATCTACGGCAGCGCTAGTTTTGGAAAAGTTATTTCTTTAATGATAAGACATGAAAGTTGAAAGGAATCCTTGATCCATGGGCTGCAGAATGGATGTTGTTACAGCAAGCACAAAAACTAAACTAACTTTGTGCATATCTCCAACAGAGCTCTCGGTGATCAGGTGTGTTGTCAATAAGGAGTAATATTTTGAAGGAATCTCTTTTATGATCAGTATATCTCAACAGTTGGCCTCAAATAGTCAATAAACTATGTTGTAAAAACATGCTGTCATTCAAGTTTTTTGTTCTATTTGTAAAACACGAGCCAAGTAGGTATGGTGTAATCCTTAAGGGCTCTATAATTTACATGATGGTAAATGAGCATGGGCTACAGATTAAAGTCACCAGCTGCATTAGTCCTTAACCAGATGTCACACGGCTTTGAAACTTTGAAAGCCAGGCGTAGACTTCTCTTCTGTAGCTATAAAAGTCCTAGGTGGCTATTTGTTTTCAAAAGTGGATGCATGTTTGTTTATATTTTTAAAAAGCATGAAAGCATTGCAAAACCATGTCTGGAAAATATGATATTATTTTCAGCAGTGAACATATTAACTCTAAAATAGTAGGAAATATGAAATAAGGAAACAAGAGAGTTAGGTAGGGGGATACATATTAGATAATTATCTCTGTTTAGAAGAATGTCAGTCATTGACAAAACTAAGGGTCATTGATGAATAATAGAACACACATTTTATTTGCTCTAAGCATTAATTTTATATCCTGCTACTTTTCTGAATTCATTTATGAGTTCCAGAAATTTTCTGGTGGAATTTTTCAGCTCCTCTATATATAGAATCATGTCATCAGCAAAAAGGATAGTTTGAGCTCTTCCATTCCTATTCATATCCTTTAATTTCTTTGGTCTGTCTAATTGCTCTGGCTAGAGTTTCAAGGAGGATGTTGTATAGAAGTGGTGAAAGAGAGCATCCCTGCCTTGTTCCAGTTTTCAGGGGGAATGCTTTCAATTTGTCTCCATTTAGAATGATGTTGGCTGTAGGTTTAGCATAGATAGCCTTTACAATGTTTAGGAACATTCCTATTATCCCTACTTTTTCTGGTGTTTTGAGCATGAAGGGGTACTGTATTTTATCAAATGCTTTCTCTGCATCTGTTGAAATAATCATGTGGTTCTTGACTTTAAGTCTGTTGATGTGGCAAACGTCAGATAGAGCACTAATCTCCAGAATATATAAAGAACTCAAAAAACTTTACCCCAAGAATACAAATAGCCCAATCAATAAATGGGCTAAGTAAATGAGCAGACATTTCACAGAAGAAGATCTACAAGCAGTCAACAAGTATATGAAAAAATGTTCAACATCTCTAGTAATAAGAGAAATGCAAATCAAACTACCCTAAGATATCATCTCACCCCAATTAGAATGTCTATTATCAAGAATACAAGCAACAATAGGTGTTGGTGAGGATGTGGGGAAAAAGGTACACTAATACATTGCTGGTGGGGTTGCAAATTGGTGCAGCCACTCTGGAAGCAGTATGGAGATTCCTTTGAAAACTCGGAATGGAACCACCATTTGACCCAGCCATCCCACTCCTTGTTCTATACCCAAAAGACTTAAAATCAGCATACTACAGTGATGCAGCCACATCAATGTTTATAGCAGCCCAATTCACTATAGCTAGATTGTGGAATCAACCTAGATGCCCTTCAATAGAGGAATGGATAAAGAAACTGTGGTATATATACACAATGGAATATTATTCAGCCATAAAGAATAATAAAATTATGACATTTGCAGGTAAATGGATGGAATTGAAGAAGATCATGTTAAGTGAAATAAGCCAAACCCAAAAAACCAAAGGCCAAATGATTTCTCTTTTAAGTGGTTGATGACACATAGCGGGGATCGGGGGAGGCACGGGAAGAATGGAGAAGGGATGGATTGTCTAGAGGAAAATGAGGGGTGGGGAAGGAGCGGGGAAGGAAAGATAATAGAATGAGACAAACATTTATATATACCCTATTGTATGTATAAATATGCAAATTGTATGATTCTGCTTTGTGTACAACCAGAAAAATGATAGTTGTACTCCAGTTGTGTACAATGAAATAAAATTTTAAAAAAAGACAGATAGTCTAATAAGGAGACGAAATCAATAATTATTTGTATCAATTGGAAGTAGACTAGTCGTTGACTGGAGTGATGAGAAAATTTGAAAGGGTAATAGGGAAGACAACTTTTCTGGATGACAATTGTTTATTAGTTTGATTGCAGTGAAGGTTTTCTCAATGTGTGCATAATCTGAACTTACAAAATGACTCACTTGAATATGTACAATATATAATGAGTTAGTTAAGCCTCAACAAAATAACTAATGCATGAAATATGAAAAAATGTGTTGAAAACTTCTAGGGTCTAGTAAAAAGAAAAAAAAAAGTTGCAAATGGACTTAGTTATGTAGAAGTGAGCTGTGAACTATTGCAGTAAGACAACAAGAACCTGTTTTGCAGAAGGCTACCAGGTGAAGGAAAATTGAGAAAATGGTGATAGATATTTCAAAAACTTCAAAGCAAGGGTTTGATTCCTTCAACTGTGGTATGAAAACCTTCCCATGTGGGTAAGTTGAGCCATCAGTTGGTTTTATCTTGCATTTCCCATTCTCAGGGATGGTTGTTCTTTCATCCTGGACAACTGGACACTTGTTTTATATTTTTTTACGGTTTTATTTTTTGTTGTAATTGGTTTTTCCTCTGCAAGTTTAAGGATTCTTGATATCCCACATTTTCTGAAAGTTTCTAGAAGTCCATCACCTATGAGATTGAAGATGCACTGAATGTAATGTGTATAAAATACAAAAAGTCAAGAAGGACTCCAAGGTTTTGTCTGGAGCTGTAATAAATAGGAAGTTGATATGAATTGAGACAGGAGAGACTTCTTAATTAGGCTTTTTCAGAAGCAGGACTTCTCTTTACCTAGATTTCTCAAGCGTGACTGAAATTAAGGATCATCTGTAAAGTTTTCTGCAAGATGCCTGGGGTCACAGAGGTATCTAAAATCACAGAGGCAGAAGATTTGTAATGTAGTGTCAGCACATTCATAATAGAAAACACATTTCCAAATTGTTCTAAGATTCAGCCAGGTAAACAAGTGTTATATATTATCACTCCTCATTTTTTAATATACTTATGGATCACTGAAGACTTTACAAATTCTTATTCAACAATAAATTATTCAGTTTGTCAGGATGACAAGCAGTATTTCTAACGATGTTCCAAGAGATTCCAATGATGCCAGTCCCCAGTTTGCATAGTAAGGTATTACCCTTCAAATTCACAATAGATCTATATCACGGTGAAGGTTAATCCAATAAACATGTTAAACATTTACTTTAGTTCTCTGTATTAAAAGATGTATGAAGTATAGGACTCAGTGGTTTATTAAGTTTGGCAAACAGTGAGTTAAACAAAGTTAGAGAGTTTCTTTATTGCAGGATTTTTCATTACTAATGCCTCCTTAAAGTTGCTTCTCCCCAAATCCCATTTTTATGGAACATATTTCAGGATTAAGAAATTGAAAAACCTCCTCTTCTGTACTAATGCAAAGGTTGAGCTAGCTACAATTTTTGTTAGTTGCTTAAAAGCTTATGATTTTGCTGAAACATTTATTTAACCATTTTGTTTTCAGTTTCCTAATCTGATTCATGATATGATAATCCAAATTTATTTACAAATCCTAATAGGTTTTACAAAGGACATGTTAATCATGCTTTTGGATTGTTAAGTGATTATGTTGCACATATACGTATGATTCTTTTGTTTTGGCTCCAAAAATACTGGAAAAGTGCATATTGTTCCTCTTTGTTTCCTTCTATAGAAATTTCATGTACTCTTAAATTATTTTCATTTGTATAATTTCAGAGTATAGCATTTTGAGTAAATATTCCCAGTTGTTAGCATTTTGGAAAATAAATGAAATATGAGATAAATATTCTTTTAAAAACTTGGAATTAATAAAAATCATGTAACTTTTCTTAAACTTCTGTTGTAGAAACTTTATATGGATGAGATTTTTGGACTAACTACATAAAAATTAGTTACTTCTTAAGAAACCAGTGATGAGATCTAAAAATGCTAGAAATTACCAGGCCACAGCTAAACAAAAGCTCCATTTATTTTGTTGTTTAAATTATGCTGGATCTTAGCTTCTGCTATATCACTTATGTCAGAGAAGGACCTTTGACACCCTCTACCTCATTGATTCTAAATATCTTCAAGCTTCCCTAAGTGCAGACTTATAAAGAAACAGGCTCTTACTTTTCCTTCCCCAGCCTTCTTATCTTCATGTCTTATCCTCCTATATATTTAATTTTTTACCAGATGCAGTTGTCCAATTCAGAGACTTCAGTCAATGTGGGGGCGGGCTGGAGTGTGAGGTGGGTGGGGAAAGGTGATGTGCAACTGATTGACTAGAAACTAAAGAAACATAGAATGGCTAAGAATTAAAACTACACACAGCTTAGAGTTCATATGCATGTAACTTTAATTTTCTAATTTATTCATCAACATAGCAACTAATTTTAGAAATTCCAGCATACGTAAGATAAATGTTCTAACTGAATTTTTTTCAATAACATTCTGAAAGACAAATCAATTCCTGGATAGGAAATATCCAAGTTCCACAGATTATTCCTTAATAGTCTTTGTATTCCTTGCCTCAATTCTTTCCTTGCAGAGTTTTACCAATTCTGAAGTGCTATAGAATGATTTTTACTGTGTCCTAATTGGCTGACTTCATTGAAAGATCCCCCCCTAAACACAATTTCAAAGTCCAAATGAATATCCAAATTTTGCCCTTCCCCATCACAAGTATTACTAAGATGCCTAGAGTTTTGTTCTGTTGTTGAGACATATTGTGGAGATTTTCATTGTCTCTGCACATTTTAAAGTTTCTGATACAGAAAACTGACAGGTTCTCACGATAGAGAAGGCCTCCTTATTCCTAAAACCACCGACTCCTCATACTCTACAATGATATCTGAAGCAATGTGTTTGTATTTCAAAGGGTAATAAAAACCATTCCCAGTGACTATAATCTGGAGGGTTGTGAGAACCTAGATTTCATAATGATTTTATGAAGTAAAAAAATCATTTACTTGCCCAGTCTGTCATGGGAACTCAAAAAACAAATTGGTGGAAGTGAAAGTTCTCAAATGTCACACTCTTGGGGTTGGAGCTGTGGCTGAGTGGTAGAGTGCTCGCCTGGCATGTGTGAGGTCCTGGATTCGATACTCAGCATCACACATAAATACATAAAATAAAGAAGATCCATTGACAACTAAAAAAAAAAAAAAAAAAAAAACTAAAAAAAATTTTATGCTCCTTTACTACTCACACCCTTTCCCATTGTATCTCAAAACAAAAAAATTAAGCAAAGCACCCAAATATCCACAAACAAAAGTCAGACTGATATCAATGCTTGCAAATCAACTCCTAAAGCATTAAGTCTTCCAATATTCCCTAACATTTTAATTAGGACCCAGTGAAGACACTTTGCTCTACTAATCTTTGTTTTACTAATCTAAAAATATTTCCTATGACCCAACATACTCATCCTTGACAATAAGTTACACAGGGTAAGATGAAGGAAAATCTTGCTTAATATTTATTTCAAAGAACCATATGTTACATTACGATTTTTATACTTGCTGGAAGGTTGTAGTCAACTTTAGTCTTTTCTCTACTCTCTATTCCTACAAAGTCTTCTGGCATCTCTCTGCAGTATGCCCTGATTGACTCTTAAATTCCTAGTGTAAAATGTATGCAAGGACTCAAGAATTTTAGTTTTAAATTTCATCTACATAGTTTAAAGTTTTGATTTTTAAAAATAATTCAAACAGCTGGGTGCAGTGGAGTACAGCTCTAATTCCAGTGGCTTAGGAGGCTGAGACAGAAGGACTGAGAGTTCAAAGCAACCTTCAGCAAAAGGGAGGTACTAAGCAAATCAGTGATACCCTGTCTATATAATACATAACATAGGGCTGGGGGTGTGGCTCAGTGGTTGAGTGCCCCTGAGTTCAATCCCCAGTACCTCCCCAATAATAATAATAATAATAAAACCATCTAATATCAGTGCTTCTCAAACATGAACATGCACAAACTATTGGGATCCTGTCAGTAGGAATTCACCATGACAAGACTGTAGCCATTTTGAGTTGTAATCACATGCTTGCTCCAGAGTATAGTATACTCTGTGTAGTCCCCGTATAGTCCCAGCATACTCTAAATAACAAATCCATTAGTGGTATGTGGTAGCTTAAAATTGGAAACTGACACCAGCATGGTGCCTGACTTTGATGTTAGCTTAACATAAACTAGGCACATTCTGACTTGGATGAATTCTCTTTTGCCCTGATCAATACATATTCCCTACATTTGTATCCAATTGTAGAGAGCAACTGGTCTTGCTATTGCTCGGGGCCACATCACTATCAGCAAGTACCCCAGTGAGTTGCACTGTGTACGATCTTTAATCTAGCTGTCTCTTTCTTCAGTCTCATGGCACATGGGAACTGTTTCTCAGGTACGGGAACTGGGCTGCTCCAGACCACTGTCACATTTCAGATTCTGTCAAATATGTCCCACTAGGACTTGAGCAGCTGCAACTCACAAGTCCCCTGGTGATGCTTGCCATTGATGGTGAGGGCCACACACTAGGTAGCAAGGCATGAGAGAAAAATACAGCTCCAAAAGAGTTTGCAAGTTTTGACACAATATAAGAAATAGCTTTTAATAGAGCATGCTAACATGAAACCAGCTATTACTGATGAGGATATGGAAGCCACCTGTCTCAATATGAGCTGGGATTGCACCTCAAAGGGGAATCAGAGACAACTTTGCCAAATCCTTTTATCTTTCTTTCCCTCCTCTTGTGTTTAAATATGTAATTTTAATTCTGTGCTGCTTCTTAACCACCTTTCACTCTCTCCATTCAAATTCCAAAAAATACTGTTGAAAATATTTTTACTAACTACTTTTATCATTATACTTCCCTTCATGAATCATCTAACTCTCCCATGCTCAGAATGCTCTTAGGAGGAAAAGGGTTAACAATATTAGACAATCATTTTTGATGGTATATGCAAAAGCTCCTACCATTGTGGGATCAGTTAGAAAAGATATCTCTCAATACCCAGTTTCCCAATAGCAACTTCAGCAATTCTGTGAGGATCATTTTGTGATTCTCTACTGATATTTCTTATTGTATTTAAGACACACACACAGACACACACACACACACACACACACACACACACAGAGTTCATCAACATTGTATTAGCTTTAAGAAATCATTTTAAAGACCTCCTTCACAAAACATAGAAATTCATTGGTTGATTAATATTGTATTTTGATTTCATGCTTATTTATTTTGACATTTTGTACAGACATAGGGATGGAGGTTAAATTATGATGTATATTTTCTGGAAATTGATTGTTTTGTTTGAAAAGCAATCAGAAAATCCTACCACCCTTTTTTTTTTCACAGCTGAGACTGGAAATGGCATATGAAGTAAGTTTATGTAAAGAAAAAATTTTTTTCATAGTGTTAAAAGGTGATTTTCTAATTTCAGCTTTGCTTTGTGCTTTAGTTTCATAACTAAGAATGTGAAGGATAACTGGGAATAAAATCAGATACGGTTATTATAAGTATAGCACTATGAAAAAAGTAGTTAAAAAAGAGAGGAGGGGAATTCCCAAGGAAAGAAAGATAATAAACTAGTTTATAATACTAGATTTTAAAATAAGTGATCAGGTTATAAAGTCCAGATGTGCGACTGATAAGGGAAATTTTAATGCATACCTTAAATTTGAGTGTTATTTCTCCTTTTTTTTCCTCTTTTCTAATGCAATTAATTATTTTTCTTGGACAATATTCAACCTGAGAATACAGTGGACACACTTTTCTGCATAGAATTAGGTGCTATGCATAGCATAGAACCATTGCACTGGTTCATTGAGTTTAGAGTCCAAGTTAATATTACTGTGCTATGCTCCAGTGAATATGGTATACCTAAGAAGCAAATGAACTCAATAAGCACCTGAGTGTCATTTACTGTACTAGAAGAGAGAGCAGGAATGGAACCCTAGTGTTCTGGAAAAAGATATTTGCCTCTCATGGGTGAGCACGAGAAGCTAATTTTCTCACAGTAAAAATGGAGGTTGATTATGGTAATATTGCTTTTATTTCTCTTTATTAAAGTTACATGATCACAAAGCTATCATTTCTATGCTTGGAAAAACTAAAACTATCATCAGAATATATAAGGAAAGCAACTTAAATACATATATATATATATATATATATATATATATATATAGTAACTATACACATGGCCAAGCTTAAAAGTTAGTTCCTTATTTTTTATGTTTTGTTTTGGCTTGTTTGTTTGTTTGTTTCCTGATTTACTTTTATTTCACATTAAAAAATGTTGTGAGATATGTTACTTATATGTTCCAAGGTCTGATTCTTAGGAGGTCCAAATTTTTTTAAAAATGAGAGCTTTCTCTGAGTGAAGTATGAAGAGATGTAGCAGAAAGAAACAGTGTGAGAGAAAGACTCAACATGCCACTTTTTGTTTGAAGATGGAGAAGCCAAAATTATAAGGAACGTAGGTTGCCTGAAGGAATGATTCTCACCTGACAGGAAGGAAACGACATCAGCCAAACACACACAAGGAACTGAATTCTGCCAACCATGCAAAAGAGCTTGGAAGTGCATTCTTTTCAAGAATCTACAGATAAAATCCAGGTTGGCTTACACCTTCATATTGCCCTTAAAAAAGTCGAATAAAGAGAAATGTTAAGATTGTCAAACAGATTTCGGCAGCACTAACTTTCTCCCTCACAAAAGAAAAACAAAGAACCGAGTGGAAATATTCACTTGATCTATGTGATTGTGGGAGAACACTAAAATTACTAAGAGATAAATTAGAACTGTGAGATCTGAAGAGCTTGAGCAATATCATAGAAAGAGAAATAAATGCTCCAGCAACAACTATCCCGGCTGCCCAGTCAAGGAACAAAAAGATTCCTCTTTGCAAAGGAGAGAGCAAACAGGAGAGTCCCAGAAAATTCCATTAGCAAGGACACTGGCGATCTTAGCTCCTGGAAAATTTCACAGTGACCACAGGCTTAAGGATCTGTTAGCAAAGAAACCTGGAGTTTATACGATAGCTGTGTTCTGGAAAAGAATCTCAAGCTGTCTGCATCAGCTCAGAACCTGGTTCCTTCAGTAGGCACTATCTTGAGAAGTGAGCCATTGTCTAAATTCATATTGCTCTACATGTCAGACATTCCTACATATATCCCTCTCTGAGAATCAAAGACATTTTATCATACTAGAATAGGGGGTTTCAGTCTCACAAACCCATTTAACACAGAAGAGTAACTATGGCCCCAGCACAAAAGTCTGCTTGGGGTCCTACATTTCAGGAGACAGATGTTACAGTAAAGAGGGAACCACAGATTTCTGCCTTCAAATACCAGGAGATAGTGCATTTTTCCTTGGGGACCATAGCACATGTGAACTTCCTCTAGTGCCAGGACCCAACACAGGTGCCCATGAAGAGCCTCCTGTCCCTCTCCTCCACCCTACATTTGTATGAGTGTTGCTGAAAAGGCTAGGCATGAACCCAACATTCCCCTGCCTCCCCTCATCACATCTGTGCACACTGATGAAGAGGGTAGGAGCAAACACAGCAGTTCCTGCCACGACATGGTCCACTCAGTATCCCACCCCATGTTCCTGAACCATGTCTTAGAACACATTGCTGTGTGGCTGGAAGCAAAGCCTGTGGTTCCCACTACCACTCCCCCTGCCCCAAAGACACCATGCCTGGGAGTGAATTGCTCTTAGGGATAAATGCAAGCATGACAGAGGGAATGATATTCCCAAAACCCTCTCTCTCCACACAGCGCCTTGGTCTGAATCTCTGCCTGCTTGAAGGGCAAGTACTTCAGGTCCTGCTCTGCTGTTGCCAGTACCAATATAAGAGGCCCTAGCCAATAGCAGATGCCACCTTAGCAGTATGTTTGGAAACCTCTAGCTATATTGGTCAGGGAAGATAGCCTGATTCCTATATTTATGGGATTAAGAGCAAAAAATGTACTTATTCAGTTCTGAAGAGAAATGAATTTAGGTCTCTTCAAGTCTACCATGATATGCAAGGCTAAGCAATGGGTCACTGGAGAAATCAGAAGGGAAGTTAGTGAAAGAAATGAAAAAGGAAACGCAACACACCAGAACTTAAGTGAGTGTTCCAGGGAGTGTTCATAGGGAAATTCATAGCACTAAATATCTACATCAAAAAATAAAAGAATCTCAAATAGATAATCTACTGGTAAAATCAAGGATCTAGAAAAACTTGGGCAAACAAATCCAAAATTGGTAGAAGGGAAGAAATACTAAAGATCTGAAAAATAAATAAGAATTAAATTTAAATTAAAGATCAATGAAACAAAGATTTGTTTTTTTTAAATAAATGAATAGAAATAGCAATATTTACCCAGACAGAGATAAGGATGGGGGAAGGGAGAAAACAATCCCGAATAAGTACAGAGAAGAAAAAAGAGTCCTTATAGTTGATAACAGAGAGATACAAAAAATATATTATGAAACCTTATACCAACAGGATATCAAACCTAGAAGAAATGGGTAAATTTCTGAATATATATAAATTTCATACACAAATTTAGCCTTAAAGACATAAAAAAACCTAAACAGACTTATAAAAAATAGTAAAATTGAATCAATTCTAGTCTCCCAACAGAAACATCCAGGGCTGGAGAACTTCACTGCTGAATGAAGCACAAATTTTTAAAGAAGGACTAAGGTGAATTCTTGAATTCAAATTGAAACTCCAAACTCCAAACTCTTCATGCAATGCCTATATTGCCCAGATTCCAAACCAGGGTAGGACACAATAGCAACAAAAGAAAACTTTGACTAACATCCCTGATGAACACAAGAACAAAAATTCTCATCAAAAATCTAGTCAATAACATCCACCAGCATATAAAAAAGATCATCCACCACTATCAAGTTGGGTTTATCCCCAGGATTAAAGGATGCCAACATACAAAATTAATAAACATAATTCATTCCAAATACCAATTGAAGTTTAGTAATTATATGGTCATCTCAAAATAAAGAAAGAGTATTTGATAAAATTCAGCATATCTCCATGATAAAAATCCTGGAAAAATTAAGCATAGATGGATCATACATTCACATAATGAAGACTATCTGTGACTAGCACAGCAACATCACATTCAAAGGGGAAAAGCTACAAATGCTTCCCCCGAGATCTGGAACAAGACAAGAATGTCTACTCTCGCTGCTGTTATTCAGTATAGGACTGAAAATTTTAACTTTATAAATTGGTAAAGAGAAAGAAAGTCATACAACTAGGAAGGAAATAAGTCAAATTATCCTCTTTGGTAAATAATATGATTCCCCATATAGCAAAAAATTGGGGTACAAAATCAACATACGAAAATCAGTAACATTTTTTATATGAGCAATGAAATTACTGAGCAAAAAAAATCATGAAAACAATCCCATTTATAATAACCACTGAAAAGTAAATTCCTGGGAATAAATGTTACCAAGGTAACAACTTCTTCAGTGAAAATAACAAAGCACCACTAATGAAAGAAATTATAGAAGACACACATAGATATGGAAAGAACTTCCATTTTCATGGATTGGAGAATTAATATTGTTTAAATGTCCTTACTCTCCACAGTGATATACAGGTTCAATGAAATTCCCATCAATATATACCAATAGCTTTCTTCTTAGAACTTTGAAATAGACAATGTGATCTTGATCAAAAATAATAAATCTGGAATTTTCATAACATCCAACTGTAAAACATACTATGAAAGTATAGTAACCCAAACAGTATGAGACTGGCATAAAAAGAGTCACCTAGACCAAGTGGATGTGACCGAGATTTCAAAAGTAAGCACAGGCATATACAGTCAGATGATTCTTGACAAAGTTGTCAAAAACATACATTGAAGGAAAGACAGACTCTTCAGCAAATAGTTCTGACAAAACTGGATATTCACAAGCAGAAGATTTGAAATGACCCCTCTCTCTTACCCTGTACCAAAAAAAAAAAAAAAAATTCAACTCTATCCTGGAGAGATGGCACACACCTGTGATTCCAGCAGCTCCTGAAGCTGAGAATGGAGAATTCCAAGTTCAAGGCCAACCTCAGCAATTTAGTGAGTCCCTAAGCAACTTAGTACTCTGTCTCAAAATAAAAAATATAAAAGGTTGGAGATTTGGCTCAATGGTTGAGTGTCTCTGGGTTCAAACCCCAGGACAAATAATAATAATAATTGTTTTATTATTATCATTACTAATGCAGCAACAATTAGAAAAACTCAAAACTCGCCAAAGTTCTAAATGGAAGACCTGAGATTACTAGAAGAAAACAGGGGAAACCAGCAATGGATTTTTGGATATGGCTCCAAAAGCACAGAAATCAAAGCCAAAAATGGACAAATGGATTTTTAGCAAATGAAGAAGCTTTTGCATGGTGAAGGATAGAGTCATTGGAATGAAGAGATAGCCTACACAATGGAAGAAATTATTTGCCAACATTCATCTGGCAAAGTAGTACCATTCAGGATATATAACAGACTCAAGACTCCCCAACCCTCCCAAAAATAAACTAACAATAAGCAAATAATCCAGTTTAAAAACAGGCAAATGATCTCGATACACAATTCTCAAAATAATACAAAGAGCCAATAAATACATGAAAAATGCTCAATATCATTAGTCATTAGAAAATACAAACCAAAACTACAATGAGATATCATCTCCACCCTGTCAGAGTTATCCCTTACCTCTGTTGCCTATTATGCAATATAGCAAATAAATAACAACAAAAGATTTGCAAATGCTAGCAAGCATGTGGAGTGAAAGTAATTCTCATATGATTTTAGTGAAAATAGAAATCAATCACACAAACGTGGAGAAGAGTATGGCTAGTCTTCAAAGTCTAAAACTACAAATAGGTCTACAGTATGGAAAGACATCCAAAAGAAATATATCCAAAAGAAATGAAATTAGCATACTGAAGGGAACCTGTATGTGCATGTTTATTTTGAAACTATTCACAACAGCAAAGGTAAGGAAACAAACTTGGTGTCCATTAACAGATGAGTGGATAAAAATACACAGTATATATACATAAGGAAATTTTAGCCATTGTGAAGAATGCAACTGCAACTTTTGTAGCAAAATAGATGAAACTGGAGGATCTTATTTAAATGAAATGATCAGCAACAGAAAAACAAATCTTAAATGTTTTCTCTATGAAGAAATTAACAAATATTGACCTGAATGGAGAGGAGTGATCACCACATATTGAGAAGGGTTGGGGAGATGTGGATAAAAGTACTCTGGATTTGATCAGTGTGCATCCTACACATGTGTGGACATACCACATGGAACCCCATCAACATGTGTAACTAATAGATATTAACCAAAGATAAAAAGTATTTTTAAGTATATGATACTTCTACTCAAGTTTGGTATTAATATGGGTGTAGATAAAAATCCAAGGCTAAGTTCAACTTAACTGAAATCAATGTAATTTAGGTCCTTCAAATGGAGATGTTTTATAACTGTAACTATAATTTTATATTGAAATGTGTATACAGCTGACTAAATATAAGACTATTGCTTATCACATTTTTTCACTGATTTTCTGACACAAAGAATCTCAAAGTGATAGAGCATTCTCTCTCGGTTTTTTTTCTGTTCCCCTGAGAGTGCAGAGCTGCACAATACATAAAGGTAGAACTCATGTTAAACTATTTCATGAAATATCCAGATAATTTTCTTTTAGGAAAGAAAGAATAGAAATAATATGAATATTTTAACTATTATTAGATAGGAAGCTGATAGTTGATTTGCATATGATATTTAATTATAAAATTCCTAGAAGTAGGAAAGTGAAGCTTCTTTGAAGAGTGTAAATAATCTTTGAAATGTCATTTGTATGTTGTATGGAAATACTGTTCATATCTGGTCATGTCCACTTCTATTTTTCATTAGATTAATTATAGAAATTAAGGACAATATGGAGCCAGGGGGAAAAAGAAAGGATAAGGAAAGAAATAACGTTTGAAAGTATAAATAAGAATCATAAAGCACACATTGTGTGTTAAAAAATATGTTTTTAAAAGTCAGTTACATAAAATAGTATTAAATTTTATTAAATTTTATTCATTTTATTAAATGAAAGATTTTTTAAATTGAGTTAACAATGCTCACTGAAGAATACCTGACTACTAATGATAGTTTACAGCCCAGTAGGTAACATATGTTTACGTTTAGAGCAATTTATATTTATTCACATATTTCTTGACTTCTATTATTCATTATATTTCAAACTTCTCTAATGTCTTACAAATGAATTAAAAACTTGATAGAGTCTCAGATTCTCATAGACATCGTTCTTTAAATTTACATTCCTAAGATTTATTTAATACTATGAAGTATAAAAAGACTTGGTGAAAAACACATAATTGTGATTAACTTATTATAAAACACTTAAGACATTCAATACCAGTCAGAGAAGTTCATAAAATTATAGTGTGTATCCTTATTAAAGTAAGTAATCTTAAATCAACATAAATGACTACTTTCCAATCTCATAAGTAAATTTTATAGAAAACAATTTTTCTTTTCTATTAGACTTATTTTAACTTCTAATAAAGATAATTTAGATCCCATAATTAGAGAGTGGCTTTTTGCTCTAATACTTAATCATGGTAATCAAATGTTGATTTCCAGCTATACTTAGTGTGTACTTGACTAGAAATAGTACCTTAAAAATGCCCAACTTTAAGCCACTGTTTTTAACATTTTACAGCTTCTGTTACTATCCATATCTACTCACACTTGAGAAAGAGTGACTTACAAATCAAATCAAAATTCAAATGTGTTAATGTTATTAACTAAATCTCAGTAACAAAAATGAAAACCAACACTTATTATAGCAATAATATTTATTTTCTCAGTTTTCTCACCAATTAGTTGGAATGGACTTTGGTTATTAATTATTTGAAGCCAATTCCAACTGACAAAAATTCCTTTGATTATTTGATTATAGCTTCTTTTACTGAATGATTCAATTTATTGTTTGACCAAAAGAGAGAATGCATAAAGCATATCTGTGATCTCATCAAACGTACATACTGAGAATGATAGTTGACTTATTTTTGATTTTTATGTATTTTAAACAAATAAATTTATTGTTGACAAATACTAATGTGAACTTCATCAATTATTGGCATACGTTCACTAACCAAGAAATGCCACAACCAATATAAAATAAGTCCAAAGTTATTTGTGATATAACTAACTGTTATCCAGAATTTGGGGGATTAGTCTTATATTATAATAACTAATGGGAACTTTTTATGAGTGATATCTGATGCTCTCAAAAATTCTGATATGTATGATTTTGAACATTAAAAATACTAATTAAATTGTTTAACTTTTAACCATTAACAATGCTCAGCTATTTCTTTCAGAGGAATCAGGATATGAGTCCATATTTCTTACAGAACAACATTTGTGTGTATCCACATGGTTTCTTATTCTTCTCCTATGGACACTTAGCTACCACAATGCAAAAACGTGAATTCATGAACTTTAGAAGTCCATGAACATTAACCTTTTCATCTGCCTATCCTACTTGCAAATTTAATTGTCTGTTTTATATTTCTGAATTTCTTCTATATCCTTTTTGACACTCATTGTGACAATATAAGTATTACTTCTTTGAAAAGCACATATTTAATAAAACAAAATAAATGAACTTTGGTGGGTGAAAAGATAATTCACTGTCTTTAGTCTTGATTTGCCTTCTATAGTAACAAAATATATGAAAATAACAGTGAAATAAAATTGTGAGATTACAAAGTGATTAGTAAACACTAAATAACTATAAAATTTAATTTTGAAGTTTAATGATTACTGCATACAAGGAATTGATATACAGTTCATATGCATTATGAATTTTATATACATATAATGTGATATATATTTACAGCATTTATTCTTAGCAGTAGTTGTTATTACCAGGTAGACTTCGATTTAAAATTGATGTTGATTTGCATTCTTTTCAAATTAGTTGTATTCTGTCTTGAATGGCTGATAAGACTATGATTGCTGATATATACTTACCTTTCCAGTAGATGGTAGTACAGATGTTCATAACAGAACATTTGGTATTATAGGTTTCAAAAGAAGAGAGCCGTTTTCAAATTTGAAAACAGTATATTATAAAAAAACTTTAGTATTCAAAGTACAAGGAATTGCAGAAATATGGGAATTGATACATATTTAAAGAGTTGAAGTTAAAAAATGAAGTTCGTGTATGTGTGTGTGTGTGTGGTGTTTCAAAATTAAATATGTATTTAAAAAATTAAAGCAGCTTAGGACACCAGTGCCTCTTGTTTGTAAAGGTTTATCACTGTGAATACAAACACTGCTTTGTTTAACAAGACCATTCAATTTGGTATCTCAGTCAATTCAATATTAAGCTCTACATCTTCAAATTTTAGTCATTGTTAATAAAACTACACTGATATTCTATATCTCTGATGTTTTAGTCAGCATTTTCACTACTGTGACTAAAAGAACTGATAAGAATAAATTTAGTGGAGGAAAAGTTTATTTGGAGCTCAGGGTTTCAGAGGCCTCAGTTCACCAATGGCTAAGTCCATTGCTCTGTGCCCCAGGCGAGGCTCCACATCATGGAGTATGGGTGTGGCAGAGGAAAACTGTTCAACCATGACTTCAGGAATCAGAGAGCAGCAGCTCCCCTCACCACGGAAAAAATATAAAAAACAAGGACAAGCCCCCAACCTCACACCTCTAACCATACCCTACCTGTCTACAATCATGACCCCATACTAATTAAGACTTTTATAACTTAATCATCTCACCACTAAACTTTCTTGCAATGCCTCGCAAAAGAGCTTTAGGAGAAATTCTCATAACTAATCCAAAATATTCCACCCTTGAACCCCAAAACTTCATGCAAATCAAAATGAAAAATATATTTATCCATTTTCAAGAGATTCCATAGTCTTACCAGATCCAAGATTGCCCCAAAGTCCAAGTTGAAAATTTCCTCTGAGGCTCAAGCAAACTCTCAGTATGAGCCTGGTAGAAGGCAAAAGCAAGTTATATATATACATTATATAAAGGTGCAAAGTAAGCTTTTCCATTCCAGAAGAGAGAAACAAGAGCATAGAAAGAGGGATAGGACCAAAGCAAGACTCAAATCCAGCTGGGCAAACAAGTCTTGTAGTACCACCTCCAGTATTTGGGGTACACGACATCCTGATGTTCTCCCCAAAGGACTTGTGTATCTCTACCCCTATGACCTTGCTGGTTGAAACCCACATAGCTTCTATGGTACTGGCATTTCTTAATCTTGTAGGACTCCACTACAGCTTTTCCATGCATTGCTCTTTCAGGGTCTGTCTGATTCTAACATTGCAGCATTTTATCTGGCCTCCCAGGCCTTCCTATGAAACTTCAGTGGAAGTCTCCATGATCACCTACCTCCTTCATCCTAATTCCTGCAGAACCAGCACCTCATGGTTGAAGACAAGGTCTGCCACTCTCCTCAGCAGTAGCCAAACCTCCAGGCGCCATGGCTGCAAGAGCCGCTAAGGGCCTGGATGGCAGAGAATGTGAAGCAACTTCCTAGGTAACCCTGTGCAAACAGGGAACCCCAGTGGTCTTTTATCAAAGTAAACCCGTGAACCCGAGATGGGTGTGGTCTTGCCAATTTCTGAGATGCTCTCAAACCATCTTTTCTATTGCCTGTGGGTAAAGTGTTTACTGTTTCTTTAGTGACTCTAATGTCTTTAACAACCACACCTTCTGTAGTCCCAGTTTTACTTAAAGTTTCTGGCCAAACTCCAAGTTTTTCAAATCTTTCTGCTCTACTTTTGTCCCCTGATTATCTTAATAAGTTTGCCAAAAGCTGCCAGCAATGTCCAAGCCACTGCCTAAATGCATATTGTCTGGAAATGTCCTTTGCCAGATTAAGTAGTCTACCACCTTTAAATTTGGCCTCACAGAAAGTCTCAGGACATAGAAAATATGTAGACAACTTTTAGGCAGAACATAACACTAATGGTTTTTAATCCTCTTTGCAACAGAACTTCCTTCTTCTCTGAAACTTCACTCTTTACAACCCACAGTTCTGTGGGCAGTCTCATCTTTTGAACTTCTACCAGAATTGCTCATCAAATTCCAACTACAATAATCTAAAACTTTGCCAGCGTGGATCTCTAAATGTTTTGAAATTACTCCCCTCCCCCTAAGCCAGTTCCAAAGACTTATGAACTACATGGTCAGGTTAGTCACAACAGCCACCCCACTTCTGGTACCAATTTCTGATTTAGTTAGCTTTTTGAACAAAGGAAATGACAAGAACATTTCTAAGGGAGGAAAAATTTACTTGAGACTCAGGGAGTCTGAGCTCTCAGTCTATAGATTGCCAACTTCATTTCTCTGTGCTCCAGGAGAAGCAGAACATGATGGCAGATGGGTTGCCAGAGGAAAACAGTTTAGAATATGGCACCATGAAACAGAGATTGCACTCCTCACTATGACGAAAAATGAAATCCATGGGCACCCCCTTGGTTACCCAACTCCAAACAAAACCTAGATGATTATAGTTACCAACTGATTAGGTTAAGGCACTCATAGTCCAATAATTTTATCTATAAATATCCTTGCATTGTCTTACACACAAGGTTTTGGGGACAACTCGTATTTGAATCATAATATCTTGTTATTTTCTAAAAACAAATGTTTTCTCTTTAGGTTTTTGATGTTTATAGTTTGCCCCATTACTCTCATCACTGAATTAAATAAAATATATACTCTATTTCAGTGATGTAGCAGAGAGAAAATATTCAAAATTTGTCATGGGTAGGATGTGAAAAAATAATTTCATTGAAAATAATTTCTAAGTAAAATTTTAATTCAAAACAAATGTTTAATTATAGAAAGAAGGAAGAATTTTGTATAAGTGTTGAATAGTTTAACTACCTGTGAGTGGTTAATAAGGATACTTTAACCTTGTGGTTATGTACATGACTAGAGTAATTTGTTTAGTACTTCCATGAATAGCATTAGTATTATATATTTTATTATTTTATATCCTATGTAGTCATTGGTGTTTAATTAGACCCCAGTAGGAGTAAGTAGAGGAATCACTTTACAAAACAACTTTGAATCAAATCCGCACTGTAACATAAAGCTGCATGCCCTAGAATAATGATGAGCAAGTAGCTTGTTTGAAGTGATGTGCACACAAAGCTGTTTGGTTGAAGGACCTACTGTGTGAATAACATAAGAACTCCTGTGGGGGCAGGCCAGCCTGAATTACACAAGAAACTACCTCTGCAGACAATTTTACCATCACCTGTGGGGGTGGGAGACTCTGAGGGACCCTAAGTTTTGCACTAACCTTGAGCCTGAGGTCATTTGTTGAGTCAGGATGAAAGAATGTTCTGAAATAATTCTGCCATGCATTTTGGACAATTTAGTCATTTTCAGATACTCTCTTGTTCTTGGTTTAAACTACTTTGTTTTTTCTGAAAAACTTTCATTCAGGTGATATTTATCTAATATTGTTAAGATATTAACAATAATAATTGCCCTAATACTTTGGGCAATCATTACCTATTTTTAAGTTATTATTACCTAATATTTTTGAGGTTTTCAAAGTTTTACTTAAAAAAAAAAACACCTCTGCCTGAGTATTTATTTGTAATCATCTTATCTAAGTCACACATCCTTGTGTTCAAAGGGACTTTTTAAGATGCTCATTCTATGAAGTTCAGATTATCTCTGATTGATGGGAAAGGGGATTAGCAGGATATATAAACCCTTTCTTTTAATTCATTTTCATAACATCTCAGTAGCCATACATGGTCTCATGCAACTTATGTAGGAGTAAATCAAAAGTATAGTATTCAGACACTTGTTTTTACTATTATGAAATTATAAGGAACAAACTCTTTTTTTTAGAAAAAATTCAAATTGTTTGAAGTGACGATATTTATGAATGTGTCTTCATGTGAGCACTTGTTTATATTCAACAGAATCTGCATTAAGTTTGTCCAATCACCTATTCCCAGAAGGCTTTAAACACTCCACAATCTATCATTAGCCCACATCAGTACAAAGACAACTAAACCACCCAGGTGTGAGCGCCATGCAAATACATATACACACGTGCTAATGAAAGTCGGTAACATTTATTAAAAGGGAAAACTTTCCCCTTTTCAGCCATGTTCATTTGCATTTTAAAAATCTATTACTACTTTACCCTCTGATCATAGATTATTTAAGCATTAACATTTTTCCCTTTTTGTTTGCGTAAGGAAGCATCTTCCTCTTCCAGTGGAATTTTCTACTCTACCCACTTATTTAAGTATACAGTCTGCAAAATGGTCTCATTTTGCCTTGTCTCTTATTTCTCACCAAATCTATTTGTTCTCTCTCTCTCTTCCTCTCATATATAATACATATATATATATTCCATTCCTGCTGAATTTTCATCTTTTAATCTCCACAACCTGAACCAACAACCTTTTAAATCTTGCTTCCCAACTATCTGAAATTTATTGTGAATGTGAAAGAAATTGGACTTTTTCATCTTGATGTACCTTAGCAAATCATAAAACATTTAATGATCCTTCAGCTTTTCCCATCCTATTTGCTGTTCCTGAAATTCCCAGTCTCCACTGAGTGACATCTGATCCATCCATCCTCTTAATTCTCCCTGAGAGGTCATCGAGATGCAAACCTTCACTGAAAATCCCTTGTGGAAGACCTTATTGCCGTCTAAACCTTATGGAATATGATGTACTTTTCATGGACATTTGCATGTATTAATCATGCTATTGTAATTTTCCCTCTTACACTTGATTTCAAAATGATGAAATTATGTAGCTATAGATTATTTATCCTTATATTCTTGATTTTCTATCAAAGAGCAAATGATAAAAAATATTTGTTAAGTAAACTTGCAAATGTGAACATTTTTATTAGAAATCATAGAAAATAACTTTGGGGGTTCTGACAGAAATAGTACAGGTAGTTATATAGTAGAATGGAAAAGGCTTTAAAATATTTTGAAAGTCAGTTCTCAAAAATAAAATGCAAATCAGAGAAATATTTACCTCAATGTCAAATACAAAAAAAACTTTCTGTTTATGACATCTTGCTACTTTTCCTTTATGTATATTATAATAAAATATTACCATATTTTTATTTAATATTGCTTTTTATTGAGTATTTACAATGCTGGGATCATTTTGTATTATTTCTCTGTCACTGTAAAAGCAAACACATATATTTGTGTGGGAGTCTATTATACAAAGAGGGTGGTAGTAGAGAAGACAGAATTGGTGCTAAAGAGTCTCTCCCATGGCAACAGATGTAATTAAATATTTACTTTCCCTTTTTTGCCTTTCTATTATTAATATTCTCCAAAAGAGTTTGCATGTGCTGCTTCCTTGCTCTTCAGGGCATAAACTGGTGATGTAAAAGTTGTATTTATGACACTATAAATTAATTGCTAGAAATATGTTGCAATTTTACCACATGACAAAAATACAGTCAGGGATATTAATCATATTCACCTTTTTAAATCTGAAAAAAAACGACTTTATCTCCATGAATAATTTCCTCTATTAATGCTGGTTAACTCTAAAATATGAACTGCATTCCTTAAAGGAATAAATGTCTTTTTCAAATTATTTCTTAAAGATGAGTTGTGACATTATTATCAGTTTATGTTCTGATTACAAAGCTGACCCTCACGAGTTTCATATCAGTCAAACTCTTGGCTTGTAACTCAGTTCTGCTCCTCTGCAGTGAGTAATAGCCAGGTCTTGGTTACTTAGGTACACTGCTTTATGGAAAAAAAAAAAAGAAAAAAGAAATCTATGGGACTAATTGAAAATTATTATAACAAAGTTTTATTTTTAAATCATAAGATCAATTTTTTTTAAAAAAGCAGTATTATAAAACATTTAGAAGCAGAGAAGCCAAATTTGTGAGATTAAAAGATTGAGATCGAAAGATACAAATGCAGAAGAGGAGTTTTGTCATTTCTTAAAGTTATTGTTAGATAAGCAGCGCCTTTGCTTCAAAATGCTTTGGGAACACATTGAAGAACTGTATTTGTTGGAAATAAAAGCAAATTAAAAGCTACAAAAAAAGTTAAAAAAAAAAAAACAAAAGAAGCCACTGATTGAAAAGAGTGTACATGGTAAATGAAATAAATTATATATCTCCTAGAACTATGTGTCACATTTACAGATAAGGACAGGCAGTCATGGGTAGGAAGCATGGATCAACGAGTCCTAACACTTATCACTCCAGCCAGAATCTTCTAGACCAATGCAGAGTCAGCCTCTTGAGGGTGGTGCTGGGGACCACCTGAGAGATGACATTTGGTTCGTATGGGTCATTGTTCTTCAGGATGTGATGCTAATCTTGTGCCAACTTGAGCAGACAGCCCAACTAAGCTGTGCCCAGACTTCTGAGATACAGAAACAAATAAATGATTGTTGTTATAATCTATAATTGAACAAAATACAACATGAATACCACCCTCTTTTACTGAAGCACTCCACTAACAAATCACTGAAACAGGAAGCTCCAGGTTTATTTTGCTTGTCAAAAATCTGAACGGAATCCTCATCTCAGACAAGATCTTCCTATCTTTATACTCCAATGGTTAACTGGTCTCTAGGATCCTGACTCTTTGACCCCCCCCCCCCATTATAAAGCAATGAGATTTCTTCTCCCTGACACCTGCTTCCATTCTAGTGATGCAGGTCACTTTTTCTTTCTCAGACACAAAATCTCCCAAACACACATAGGCTTACACAAAATTGTGTCAATTTCAACTAGTGATCCATTTGGAACCTCTGTCCATATTCTGGACTTAGGAAGGTAAGATATGAAAAAATGAGATTCAGAGAACAGTTCTTTAGAAAGAAATTTTCTTTATCATATATCAAATTTAATAATCACTCATATCCCTAAACTCAGATACTCTGGACCTAGAACAGTATTGGAATACATAGTGACTTTTCACTATGCTTAAACAAAATTGATTAAACTTACAAGAGTCCTTGCCTTTAGGTTTTCTTGTGAAGAATGGTCACAAGAGAAATTTCCATGAAATGTTATTTTATTTTTCTGGTGCTGGGGATTGAATCCAGAGTGTCATACATGCTAGGCAATCACTCTACCAGTGAGTGACCCCAGTCTGGGATTTTACAGTTGGAAGGAAAATAGTAGCAATTACATTATGAAGTGACCCCAGGTGTCACCATGAATCAAGCACATTGTGGCACTTGTACTACTGACCTTGTTGGAATGGAGCAACAGGTGGGTTCCTCTTCTCCTTTTCTCCTTTAGGTACTTCAAGTTCTAGACTGGAGACTAGTTTATTTTTGTAGTAAAGAATCCCCTCTTTCTTGTGCAAGTCAATCATGCTATTGATGCTGGATGCAGTGAGCAACAGACGAGACTTTCAGTTTGTCTCTGGGTTTTAGATTATCCTTGTAGGTGTTAATACCCCTGATCTTTTTTCTCTGCTCTGTGTTCAACTTTTCTTCCTAAAGAAAGGAGCAGTGATGACCCCAAGACTTCAGGTCCAGCAGTAGATGCAGAAGCAACAACCATTCACAGAGCTCCCAAAGCCATATAGAGTCAGCTATTTATAAGAATTTCTGTATTATATACTACTCATAATAGCCTTGTTTTCCTGGTCAGACTCTCACAGTTATACATATCTACCTTGAAATTTCCACAAGTTGCTGTGGGTCTCAGGGTACTTGTGTCTTGGTATAATATCTGTGCCTTATAACAAATGTCTTTTACATAGAATTCAGGCTCATACCACGTTGGTCCTTAGCAATATACCATTTGGTGTCTCTTGGTAGCATGTGTCATTGTGTTTTGCATTTAATATTTAGCATCATGCTCCTTCAGTCACAAGGATGTTCATGGAGAAAATTCAAACCTCCATAGACTCGGATCCCATGCACACACGTACACTTGACCTACCAGCTGCCAAACCACCCTCCTACCAGCCCCTAACCTGAATAATAATGTCATTGCACAAGAGCTATGAAGTCAGTCTCCCCTTCCCATAAACCACTCCCTCAAAACACGATCAAAAGTGAACTTCGAATTGATCATAATCTCCATGCCAGGACATGTTTAATGTCTGAGTCAAGAGTAGGCAAGAAGTTCTCTATATTCTTCTCAAAAATACTATATGCTATCAGCTCAGGGAGAGAGGGCTACCATCACCTCCTTGAGAAGCAGTGGAGTATGTATGTGTATTCCCCAACCCTCTCCACCCTGTGCCCAGATCCCTGCATGGAGTAGGAGATAACAGGAGTACACAGATTTTCTACCTTTTTTCAGAAATCAGTTGCTATTTGTGGGACAGGGTGGTGGCAGTTATGGGTAAAGGCCGAGAAGAGAGGGCCAGAGAGGCCCTGGAAGTTAGAGGGTGGGAATAAAGCTGTCAAGAACTTACTTTGGGATGGCAACTTGAGGTTCTAAGGTTCTAGAATGTGGTCCATGTGTGAGCCATGCAACCAATGATTTGGTGTCTGTTCTACATTGTCCCTTAAATTTCTCTTATCATGTAGAAATTCAAAGATGAAAATATTAAGCATTTCCAGATAATGAACAGAGAACATTTTATCCAAGCATCAGAACCTTTTAAGAAAGGAGCCCTGTGTAACTGCACTATATTGAAGGCATTCTTGTTTCATGGAGTGAAGAACAAACACTTCATTTCGCTTTTAAGAGAAATGAGTCTCTGTTCCAGTCATGTGGTTCTGGTTGGAAAGTCACACCACTCTTGTCCACTGTTCTATACATGATCCAAAAACATCTGTAATGTTTCCACAATTAAAAGGGTCTAAAAATTAAATATCTATGCAAAAGTTTAGTGAGATTCAACTTAAAATGTTATTGCATAAACTTTTTCTGTGAACTCAGACTTTAAGTGTGAGTGATAGAATTTCAGTAGTTGAAGTTCAGGAAAGACACAGTACACATGATGTTTCTGACTATTGTTGCATTAATTTAATGACTAGCATAGAGAGCCCAAACGCAAATGCATTCATTTTCAAAACAGATATTCATATACAAAATAGATGTACCTACTTATTGTCAAAACAAACCCTCAAGATAATTTGGTATTGCTATTAGAGAAGGCTGAATCTGTATTCATTCATTTTTCCTGAAACATTTACCACAGAAACATAGATGTAATATTTGTATTTGAATTCTGCAAAATTTTGAGCATTTGGTCTTAATTCTGTTTCAGACTGACCTATTTAACAGAAAGCTAAAGTCACCTTTTGGGATATATCTTTTTATAAGCAAGTTTGACAAAAGATTTAGGGAGGGCCCATATTCACTGGATGAGGCAGTGGAAAGCTCATTTTAGAAGATCAATCAGGAAATAATTAGCCTCAGGATATTTGAATGTAAAATAGCCACTTTGGGATTAGAGGTGAGAAAGAAAAAGAGGGTCAAGGTTCCTTATAATGTTCTCATCTCATAACAATTTTGATTTAGTTTCCAAGGAATAGGACCTGCCTATCATACTAACTTTAAAAGTATTCATCATATGCAAAATTTTACTCCTCATTCTCTTTGTTAGAGCAGCAAAAATGAGCTCTTTTATGACCTGACTTATGTCAATAAAACAGCATAACGTATTTCCTCAATTATAAAACCTATCATTTTCCATGAAGAAAGAAGCTAGTAAATCAAGGTAAAAGAATATTAGTTTAAATTTTATATGACATTTGCAAATGGGAAGTGAAATAGTTTAAGAAATGGTTTTGATTTAAGTGAATATTGCCTAAAAAGACACTCTGACTAAAGTTGCATTTATATAAAGTTATATAGAATATATCGATTAAGATATGCCAGAACTTCTCCAGGTCTCAACTGAAAGGACTTTAGGATAGACACCATCTGGTGTTCTTATAAGTTATGATGCATCAGAACCATCTCAATCATTTTTTTTCCTTTTGACATTTCACTCTTTTTTCCTTATAATTTTTTTTATTTTTTGGACTTTTTTTCTGATATTTTCCTCATTCTTTGTTTTTTCATTCTGTCACCATTCCATTGTTTCATTTTTAATCAAGTGCAGATAAAATGCCATTTGATCACAATAAAAAAGTATACATTCATATTAGCTGCCAATTTCTTTTTATGAACTCCTTTGGTTGAGTCCCTTTCCTATTTTGTTGTTCTTGTGATTTTTTAATTATTAGCTAAAAATTGATAGCAATAGATAAAGCATGGTAAAAAAATAGACATTGATAATGCTCTTTATCTTGATGCCTCTTTTCCCCTTAACTTAGAGAAAACTTAGTATCAAATTTAGTGCATAAGCACATCAACAACATTAGCCCTCATGGTTTGCTTTCTGGTTCAATATCAGATAAATATATATTTCATCCATTCTGTTTTCTAGACTCAGGAGATCATTTCACTCATTGCCCTATATACATGTATGATTACATAAATGGTACGAATGTACATCATGGACAACCATAGAAATGAAAAATTGTACCCCATTTGTGTAGAATGAATCAAAATGAAGTCTGTAAAAATTAAAAAAAAGAAAAGAAAAGAGCATATGGCCTGTTGAAAGGACTGGGAAACCTATCTGATATAATACTACATGCTACTTACTACAACAGGTAAGCAGAGAGTGTCTCATAGCCAAGAAGAGTGATATCCTAGCTGACTTTGAAGATATATTGGGGTTAGACATAAGAAGAGGGTGGAAATCATACCATGCAGAGTCAGCACATGTTCCAATTGGGGGAAAAAGAGTGACATGTTGTGGGAGTTAGTCTGCTAGGACAATTGTTCCAGAACTTGGTTGGGCAGAGAAATGAAGACAATATCTCTGTCTGAAGAATGAGAGATATAAACTTGGGGTAGGAGTCAAGCCTTAAAACACAATATCTTTCCTTTGGTTTTATTTTTGATGGAAATGCACTATAAGAATATGATATAATAGAAACCTATATGAAATTAGGTTATAACACTATTGCCTCTGAGCTCTGTTTACATTCTTCTGTATTCTGCTTTGTGAGGCAGGGTGGTTGAGCTTCTGCAAACTGCTCTTCTACTTTGAGAACTACTTGATTCAGCTAACAGAATCGTTGAAAAGTAGAAAAAGAGAAGAAAATGACTCCTTCTCATGTACTTGCGGATGTCTTCAGTCGTTCCCTCATTCCATTCTTTGACTTTTTCTTGTTTTTTGCATTCTTGGAATCAGCCTTAATATCCTCCCACAAAGCAGCAGCAGTCGCCAGAACCCCAGCTCTCTCCCGGGTTTCATGCCTCCTGGTTTTATCTGGCTTCAGGGGTTGGAGCTACTCCCCACAGTTATCCCTAGTGTTTTTCAGGGTTTTGTTCAGTTCTTCAACCAAGAATAGGCACATAACCTATGGTGAAATTAAATATACTCTGTTAATAGGTTCAGCATCAATTTTTTTCCTGGTTGATATACTGACTATGATTTAAATTCAAATTTGAAAACATGCAAATGTAAAATAAAGAAATAAATCACTGTAAATATTATCTTTAAAATAGCCTTGGAACCAGATTTTGGATTTGTGAGTGAGAATTAATCTTTGCATTCTTCAATTGGAAGAGGTATTTTAGGTATTGTTTATTTTTGTTCATTTTTTTCTTTATTATTTATTTCAATTTCATAATGGAAAATGTCTCTTGGTAAAAATTTCTTGAAATACAACCTGCCATTTAATCCATATCTAAAATTCTGTAGTTGTATCAATTAAGAGGCTACTGCAGTCAGAATTTGGGCAGTAGGTATGTTATTATAAGAATGTTTTAAAATATGTTTTAATAATAATGTTATTGCAAAAATTATTAAAATATATTATTATTATTGGAATTTAATAAGAAAATTCTATGAAAATAAGAACTACAAATTATTAAGCATTTAAATATCATACTCTCAATGGTGATTACATATGTTACTTCATTTAAGCTTCATAATAACTTATCCAAGTCTCAAAATATAACACAAAGTCCAGGAGTGGATTCAGAAAACAGACTTTATAGATGAATATCAAGTAACTGATCAGTTTGATTATAAAGCATAGTTATCTCTTTCAATTACATAGCATAATTTTGTTGGTTAATTAATCTGCTTCTGTTTTTTAAATTAAAACTGCATTCTAGTAATGCAGTTTTAATTAGTAATTAGTAAAGGAGTGCTTTCTATTAGTGAAATTATTTGAAATGTTTTATTTTTAAGTTATACTCAGGCTTTTCTAACAATGAATCATATTAACTAATTGTTTCTAAATTACTCTTGTATTACGTTTTTTTGAAAAATAGAAATGAGAGCTTTAAACTTTACAGTTGAAATTATCTTAAACAACAAACTGGACTATGTTACCAGTAATTTTATTATGTATTAATTCATTTATACATTGTTTTACATCATTATTCCTTAATTCATTTAAATCACATATGCATGTATTTCAACTGTATATTAATGCTAATGCCATCTCTTCTAGATCTGTCACATGGTGGAGCAAACCTTTATTTTTCAGCACTGGTACCAAGACTTATGGAATAAAGTGCTTATTATTTAATGTTGGGAGGTATTTGTCTGAATCAAATTATGTGCTGACTTTACTCCTGGACACTTTTTTGAAAACATTTTCTTTCATTACATTGTTTTCCACTTAGTAATTTCTTTACGCTTTCCAGCCTATCATAATTTCCATCATATCATTTGTTTAAGCAATATGACGCTGCTGTGTAAGAGTTGGTTGTTCCCATTCATATGACTCCTCATACTCCCAAGTAAGCTTGAAGAGCCCTCAGATCCATTCACCAGGAAATAACTTTGAGCACATCCTTAGCAGCATTGTTAATCATAGTAAAATATCTAGTGTCAACACAAACATCACACAAATTATAACTTTATTTCCTTCCAAAAGGAAGTGGAGATTAGCTTTGGTAAAGTTACAAAACAGAATATTATTGTGAACAAACAATAGCTAAATGCAAACATAGATGGATGTTGGTAATAAACTAAATGTGTGAAAAAATTCAGAAAACACTCATATTCTTTCCTTAATGTTATTAAAAGTACACACACACACACACACACACTTACACACACACTTACACAGGCATACACATTTGAAAAGCAAGAATATATGAAAGTTAATGACTCAGAGAGGTTTGGGTGGTAGATTGGAGAGGAAGCAAGAAGACTGATAAGGTAGAGGCTGAATGTCAACCTCTAGAACCCATTATTAGGTGGTCAAAGATAACAACTATTCCTCAGGGGTGAGTCTATCTTTAGGACAATTAGGAATGCCCTAAAGGATGAGTTTATGGCAACTTGAAGATGCATAATGGTGGTTGCAACCACTTGATTGTGACTGTGATGGAAAAAGGAAAAAAAAACTGGATGGGATTCTGCCTAGACAATACCTATATTCATGGTTCACTTGAGACATGCATAGTAAGGTAGAAGTAGATTGAGGTAAATAACTGTATGTCTTTACAGAGGCCTATGCAGAAAGCCACCAAAACTGTAATTGTATGGCATTTCAATACTCTGTGTCTACATCCATCTAACTATATGCCTGCATTCAACTTACATATCTTCCTATGTGGTTACCTATCTATCCACCTTTTACTTATATATTTATTGATGTATTTATATTCTGTCTGTCTAAAATTCTGTTTTTCACTTGATTCAAGCTGAAGAGCATTTTGACTTGGCCTTTCAACTACTGGCTGGTCTATAATATGTCCTTTGAAAATCACACTGCAAATATAAATTGAGGATTTTTAAAGTATGTCTATCTATATCATCTTTTTGAAATGTCTAACATTCTCTAATACATAATAGATGGTATCCAATTTATTTTTGGTATAGCAAATATACATTCTTAAGCATTAGTATACTTTCCCAAGACTGACTTCATTTAGCTTAATATTTTGTACATTTTATTTTCTTCAGTTATTTATTAAAATAATAAAACATAAAATGGCTATATCAGTGATTTGTCAAAGGGGAATGAAAGGAGGGGAGGGGAATAGGAATAGGAAAGACACTAGAATGAATCTGACATAACATTCATTTTCATGTATGAACATATGACAGTGAACCTCCACATCATGTACAACCACAAGAATGGGATCCTAATTAGAATAAGATACTCCATGTTTGTGTAATATGTCAAAATAAGTCAGCATTTCAAGGTGATAGAAAAGAGAAGATCACTTTCCTGAAACCAAAAAAACAGGTACTTTCTCAGCAAGGTGGGTGGAAAAATAAAAGGGGTGACTTTACTGGAATTTAATACTGGATGCTCAAAGCAGATAAAGGACTCAGGAGACTGGATATAATGAAATAAGGAAGAAATCCCCAGAATCATAACCGATGCCATGGCTGGAGTCACTAGCCAGAGCAGTCCCTGTCTAAGCACAGTGGAGGGATAAGGGAATTAAAGGCACCCACCATTTTAGGAGGAATATCTGGATACAGAGAGTTTAGAGATCAAAGACACTGTCCATCTAAACTAAAAGGTGCCTTGCACAATAACCATGTGCAGGAAAGTAACCACATCTCTCCAGGCAGTATGCAGAGGACAGAGGAAACCATGGAGGACCTTTGCAGCTGTGGCATGGGGACCAGCAACTGAGGGTGCCAATTCTTGGTAAACCCAAGTCTGACCCAAAATACAGGCCTGGCAAACAGATGCTGCATGACATCGTGTGTGCCTGAGTGACTAGGAGAAAATTGAAAGTGGAGAGAGATTTACGCAGGGGAAAACACTGATCATGGAAACCCTTCTGGCTCTCCCACTCTATCTTCCAATCTGGCTGCTTGCAGCACC
>JAJEJO010002352.1:127163-152736 GCA_020662805.1 Glaucomys volans
ACATGGATTTGTATGTTGACAAAAATTAAATATATCACCTGATTTTTTAAAAACACTAAGGTTGTATGGAAATATGTTATCAAGGAATTCTTATAAACATAATCTTCACATCTGAATTTCAATATGAATTCGTAATATTAAAAGAATGTTCATGGGTGTATAGATCCAGCTATATTTCATTGACAAATTTAGTTATATTGCAGCCAACAAATATTCCTAAGAAATAAAAATAATGATATCAATTAACACATCAAGACTTAAATGTTGAAAATATTTCATTCAGGTTGATTGTTTTCCTCTGTCAACACAATATATTCTATTGTCTTCCAAAATAAAAAAAAATGAGACAAGTATAAGCATAAATGTTGGTATGAGCTTACTCTTTCATTGTGTGAGAAGGGTACACATTGTAATTGCAAGGTAATGTTAATAAATGGATTTTGAATAAAACTCTGGATTGACCAGTTTTGAGGAAAATAATGTTATTTTAAAAAGTTGTTGAGGTTAAAATGACTTGCTCCAGAAATTATAGGAATAATTGGCAGAATTATTCATTGAAAGAAAATTAACCTCTGTTGGGCAAAAATAAAGGAAATTGAATGGTCTCATTGTGGAAAGAAGGCCAAGTTCCTTTGCTGTTATCTTCACAGGTGGTATTTACATAAATAAGAATTCAATTTCTCTGTAAAATTTTGCAAGAGGAATCTTGTGTTTGACAGTAGTAATGCTTTAAAATTCAAGTAGATGTCATGAAAAAACACATAAGAAGGCAGAGGAGGTGTGGCTAAGGTAGGGAGGCAGGGTGGTTGGAGGGTGAGAGAGTCACTCTGGTTGTGGAGATTCCCTTCTTTCTATGACATCCTGATTACCCAGACCCTCCAAACAAGTGGTGCAACTTTCAATTTATAGCTATTCTCTGTCTGTCTTGTGATGGCCCTTTTTTACTGTCAGAGGTTCAGTAATGACTTGGAACATACAACGATCCTTTTCAGAGATGCTCTGGGCAATGAGGGAATGTAAAAGGTATTCCAAGGGATCTACTACTATTCAGTTACAGCGTGAATGCAGGCTGAACATCAGTGCTCAGGGTGGTGATTGAGAGTCTACTGACCTTGAGGAACAGGAGAAGCAACCACCTTCCTCAGGGCCAATAAAACCTTTTCCCCAAAAGACACCAAAAGAGTGAGGCGTACAAACCACAGAGGCTATAGGCTAACAGTGTCTGAGATGGCTTCTAGAGGTCTAGCAATCTAAAATACTTATGATGATTTTGTATCAATGAAGAACAGTGTTTTTCTGTTTTCTGTTTAGAGAAGTATGAATAGTTTCAAGAGAGAAAAAAGTCTTACCAAAATGCAATTTATATGTATATATGTATATATATGAGTATTTTTAATATATATCATATGATGTATATGTAATATAAATATATGTATATATATAATATGTATATTCACACTGTGATTAGTTAAGTAGCACATTTATAGTGAATTACATACATATGGATGTGGGGCTTTTAATAATTTAAAATGGGTACATATGCAAAATGTGCTACACTTTAAGAGATGTTCATGTAAGTCCAATAGTCTATGTTCACAAGCCCAGTCCAGACATGGTCTTTATGATCCTCATGCACTCTCAATTTAAGTTTTCTGGAAATTAATCACTTTAAACCATTTTTATGTGCTGGAATAACCAGGATTTTTATTACTTAATTATTGGGCATGGCAGGGTAAAGTTGTTTTAGCACTTTGATGACTCTCAGGTGTGTAATAGATTGCAGCTCCCTATGGCAGCTCTAACTAGAAATCGTGCTGTGTTTCTTTATCTTGTCAGTGTAGGTTTTCTTTATAAAATCCTTAGGGAATGTAAGAGAGCTTGGGTGACAGCATAAAACATTTTCAATAGTAAGGTTTATTGATCTATGCATATAATAACTATAATCTGTTGTATAAGAATGATTTTAAAGTTTCCCCCTACAAGTTGGAAAGATAGTGTGAAGAATATAAATGAGTAGATAAAATTAGTTAAACTGATTGAGATTGTTTTAATTAGAATGTGAAATATATATCTAATTGTTTCCAGAATTGAATGAATGAATGAATGTTGGTTACAGAAAAAAATAAATCTTGATCCTTAGGTAACAATCAACATTGATTTTTGAAGCATAATAAGTATGACTGATGTGCATACCTGCAATAATTTCTTGTTACACATAAGATTCATAGTAAATACAACACAACTGATCATGATGTTTAGAAATTGCTGTTTTTTTATTTTCACAAATGTAATGTTTTATATCTCATCATTTTAACTTATTAGTAGTTAGCTAGCTGTTATATAGCAGATAGGTTAAGCAGAATCTATTATTTTAAGAATATATGTCAATGAGAGTAAAATCTGTAATAAAAACTCATTACTAGGATAATGAATAGCTAAAGAGAAGAAAAATCCTTCAAAATTCAATGAAGTTTACACTGTCTGTGTTTTAAATGGTATTCTGAGTAGTGTTCAGCCTTGGAAATAGTAGTCCATTGAACTGATTGATAAGTCCCATTATGAGGTACAGAATATAATTGCAAACAGAAGGATGCTATGGATAGTAACTCTAAATCAAAATGTTTTCCGTAGGCATCTGATTTCTAAACAGTTAGTTAGGGAAAATTATGAACATTTTTCTAAGATAGAGTTACACTTATACAAATTATCTTCTCTTTTCCATTTTTCAGCATATTGGTAAATTTCAGAGTTGCTTTATTTAAAAATGGCTAATATTTTACATTCATTAATAATGCGGTGACTAGTGGCTCAAAAGTAGTCAATATTTAAAACAATGGACATGAGGACAAAGCAGTGGTATGCAGACATAAAATTTAATGGTGAAATGATGAAGTGTAATAACGTTGAAGAACTTTTTTTTGGTCTTCTGGTATATCATGCTTCCTCTGCATATTCAACGATTGTTGAAAGTCATTCAGCCATACCTCTTTATCACTAGTAAAGCATATTAACCCAAAAGACAGTTGCTATAGTGGATATAGAAATGTTCTCTGAGAGCAAAGTCATGGAGGACAATAAACCAGCAGAAACAGGAGAAAGCAACGAGGTCACTGATGAGGTGGATCTGTGTGCAGCGGAGTGGACAGGGAAGGAAATAGGGAGACGTGGAAGAGAAGATCAAGGGCAAAACATTAATGCATACTGACAAGCAAACATTCATGGCTAATGGGCAATAAAATTTTAAGATGGGGGTCTCCCAATCTTTAAGATATTGATTTTGTATTTTTATTACAGGACAGAAGACACCACAATTATATTACCAGTACTTACATTGTTTAAATATCCACACTTTGCTTGAGGGAAATAAAAAATTAATAGTAGACATTATTTCACCCAGTGCTTAAGTCATTCTTTATTCAAAAATTATGTGATTGAGAATATATTTAATTCTTTCAGACAATAAGTTTTCAGTAGTGACCTTGAAGAATAAATTCATTTTGCTGTGTACCTAGTCCTTTGTTTCTAGAATATCATCACGTTTTTGTAAAGTCCAAATGGGTCTTTTTTTCCCCTAATTTTCTTGTAAGGTTATGTGGTTCATATTTTAATATCTAAATATATTTAGCTATTTGAAGTTGTCAGCATCACTACCAATAAAATACACACAGTAAAATGAACTATGTGTCACTGCATATACATTGCACTGTGTATCATATAAATATTGACTAGTGTCATTGGATTAACTTTTTCTGCATATCTTAGAAAATTGCTTCTTTCTCCTTTTTTGCATATATTTTATATTTTTAACATAAATGTCATTTATCTGTAACTTAGCCATGTATACTACGTTTTCGTTTGCTTAGACACAATCCTTGACAAGTGAATCAAGTGGTAAAACATATATGTGCTTCAAGAAAATGAATACAGTTTTTTCATAACTCTTTTTCATTTTGTCATCAGAGAATAATTGTCAGTTGTCAAGCGAATAGTATGTCCTATAGTAATTATATCACATGACATCTAGTCTCATAGTTGATCATAGTATTTCAATGTTTATATAAGCAAAAGTAGTTATTAGATATTACTAATGATTTATCTTTCTCTTACTGGTAATTTGATTATTTAATTAAAATTTGAACAGAAAGCACTGGCAAGTTATTGTAAGTAACTGCTATTATTTTCCACTAAATACTGAAAACTGTTTTTCTAGTTTTAAACAACAAAAATAAAATGAGGAAATAAACCAGGTATCGGTGCTAATGAGAAGTTCCAAAAATTTATTCACAATGTTCCATTTCAATTATTTCCATCAATACCTTCTTATTATTTTTGTGTATCAAAAGGTTTATAAAAGGTATTATAAGCTCAAAGGCATAAATCCTCTTAATTGGAGCATCTCTGCTATGTCTAGAGGGTAACTTGTCTAGATTGAAATGTTTTTGTAACCTTGTTCTGATAAGTTTATTGGCCATCACAGAACATTTTAAATTGACATAGTATAAGACAAGCTCTCACCTTTCTTTTTGCTCCTGTCAAGCCACATTTAGGATATGTGTTCATGTTGTGCAATATCCTACCAGTCGAATCCTCTACCTTGGAGGAAAACCAGGGTCCTGGGGAATGGAGCTCTGCCTGCTGGCCCTCTAAAGTTGGTTCAAGAATAACTGCCTTTCTATTCTCAAAGGGTTTCTGTGAGTACCAAGTGACAAAATAAATATATATGAGTATTTTATGGCCAATATGTATTGATAAAAGACAAGAACACACACTTTAGAAAATGAAATTCCTGGGGATTCAACTTATGTATAATAATACACTATGATAAAATTTCTCTTTCTACTTAGGCTCATCCCTGCAGGTTTTGAATCATAAAATTACTGATTTTCTTATTACATACTGCTTCTTTTAATCAGACACTGTGTATTGATATTGTATATATTTCTGGTATAGTAATCCAACTCAATCTTATCAATTATTTTTCATAAAGTGTTTACTAGGTATCTATTCTCAAATGAAGACACATACCTATAAATAATGTGAATGTCTCCTATCTGAATTATTTGCCATTAAAAGAAAAACAAGCAAGGTTACTAGATACACATCCTAACTTACTCATCTTACTAGACAGGTTATAAAGGTTTTTTTCAATCCATAGCGTACAATCCAGGGTAAACAAGTGACTATTGAGTTTCTGTCATGAAAACTGCTTGCATGGTAATACACTTATTGACTTAATCTTAAATTGCAAAATGACTGTCCTTTATATCACTTAGTGCATCACAAAACCCATGCTCTTCCTTCAGAGGTGCCCCTGTGCTGCCCCAATGGCCATACATAAATGTCAGGAGATTTTAGAAATGTGAAATTGAATAACTTCAACTGGCCTTTCAATGAACTGCTACTGAAAGCTTTTCCTGAAACATTCTCAGAATGTTTTTGCATGTCAATGTATTTGAAGGGATTATACTCCTTTGAAATGAATGCATTTTCTTTTCCTGTTTCTTTAACACTTTTCCCATGTATCTGTGTATTTCGAAGCATGACCATCTTTAATAATTTGAAAATAGTCTTTCTACTGTGGAACTTCTACCTAAAGATTTCAGGTGTTGCTTTGTACATTATAAAATAATTCTACAGATTGAAATTTTAGAATGAAAATGGAAGGAGAGTATACAAATGAGGAAATTCTCTCTAGTTTAACACTTTTTTCATGAGTGATTGTCAGGTAGTTAATGCATTACAAGATTATCCCTCATTGGTAGTCACTTAAATGTTTTTTGCTTTTAGTTTGATTTCATTCCTGAAAATGATTATTTCCACATGAAATGTGCATATTTCATTCTTATCCTGCATGAAATTAGAGTTACCATAAAGGATGGATGAACTTCACTTTAAATAAAATTAGCTTAAAGCTATGTTTTTTTTAAAAAAAAAAAAAGCAACAAAATATAAAATATTTTCAGCAAAACAGGCAACTAAATTCAGACAGCAGGGATGATTCTTATAACACATTATTCAGGTTGAATCAGGGACAAAGATTAAATTCATTGATCATATGGAAATGTGCAACCTTCTTTCCCTAACTACATCTGTGCCAGAAGTTTTGTACATTGTCTCCTGGTTGGATGGAGAGGGAAGACATGGAGACCTAATTAACATTCCTGTAAAGAATTAGTGGAAAGAAATTGATGCTTTAGAGTGGTGGACAAGGACGTATTTGAGTAAGAGGGTCTGTAATTAAAAACCAGCTTTAATTAATAATGCAATTTAAGAGCCCAAACTTGAACAGTGTATTGGTGAGAGATCCTTAAAACTTTAGAGATCCAGCCAGGTTGAAAATACATAGACACAGAAAAAAATTAGAAAGGAGAAAGAGAGAGTGAGAGAAAGAGCAAGATGGATGGAAGGAAGGAAGGAAGGAAGGAAGGAAGGACAAAAAAATTTTGGCTTGTAACATGAAATAATTTTCATTTATATATGGGTGCAGGCTCTAGGCAGAAGTTCTATGAGGCTTTAAAATAGTCTTTATAGACCTTCATCATTTCATATAATGCAACACAGGGAAGAGGATTCATTCTTCTCATTTTACAAGAATGTTGCCAAGCAAGGCATCAGGAATCTTCGGCTCAGCTGTCTGCAGCCTGAACTACAACTCAGTTTGCAGCCACAGGTCTATGGTGGCATCAAGATGGCTGCAACAGGTTTTCCCTGAGCTGGCAGGAAAGTCTGCAGATTGCATATGTGATGCATGGTAGTGGAGAACAAAAGGCAGAGGATTCAGAAATATGAGCTCAACAAAGCAGTATGGACAAGAGTAAAGTATGCCTAGAGTAGCCCTAGTGCCATATGGCAATGGGAAACTTGGCAAATGTCTGATATCAAGAGACAACAGATAGAGAAAAGAGATACAAAAAGTTGGGTAGCTGTATTTAATGTCGCCATGTAAATATGTATGTTTCAAATGACTGAGGCATATGAAACATATTCCTTTACATGTCCAAGCATCTTTAATTTAAAAGATTATAAAATTGAATGCATAAGAAATTCTCCAGAATTATTATCCATGTGATACATAGTAACCTTGGTATCTCTATTACAAAAGCTTTTTGAAGAATATACATATTTTATGTAGATTGATTTGTTAATATGCAGGTATATGAAGGATGATTTAAAATTCTGCATGATTGTATTTGATTCCCTAAGAATGCTGTATTATATAATACAAAAAATTAAGTTATTTCAACAATTAATTATTTCTCATTCACATCAAGGTCCTTGAATACATTCATGTCTGGAATGTATATTCCCACTGGTGACATGGAGACCCAGACTCCTTCAGGTGTTCCAAATGCTCTGTATTTAGTTAGAAAGCAGGTGGCCAAAGAAATCATAAAAAAAGGTACACTTGATTCATAAATTCCAAGACCTGGAAATGTTATACATCACTTTACCCACTTACCTTTGATGAGAATTATATCCCACGTATTAAAAAGATAGATGCAATGCCTGACCAAGGGCAAAAAGTTCTGTATCATAGAAATGAGAGGATGAATCTTTGTGAATGGATAACCAACTTTGGTACAATTATGTAGTATCTGTAGTACATATTTTCGCTTATATTGTTTCACTTAATTCTTAAAACAAATCTGAAGCAGATTTAGGAAGTTAAAGATTTTGTTTTCATATCACAAGGGAAAAGTCCACAATTCAGTGTTTTATTTCCATCACAGATACCTATGTAATTTAGTGCAATAAAATCCTTCTGGAGTATGTTGTTTATTTTTTCTTTGTAGTCATATCTATCCTTGACATAAACTATATTTTATTATATTCAACCTCCGAATTCCAGGTATGTATCCATGTGCATTTTTGCTTTCAGTATAAAATCTAGTGGAATTATGATAATTAGCATTTACTCCAAATCATTATAAGGAGTGATGATTAGAATAATACCATTTGTTTAAAAACACATTTCACAATAATGGTCAAAATAAGGAGAGTGTAGATGACAGGTTTTTTTTTTACAGCATTTGAATCTAGTTCAGTGTAACATATATTTGCCACTAATGACTATAATTTATAAGCTTGTGAAAACTATGTAACTTATAAATTAGCTACTGATCACTTTTATTCTAAATACAAACTACCTAATCTCTTGAATTTTGTTGAAGCATATCAGAGGATGTGAGACATGGAAAGGGAGTAGTCTCGTATGAAAACTATATAATGTTTTCCACTCACCTAAGTGTTTGGAAGCTTATTGAAGGAGGTTTGAAGCTTAATATAAAAGCACATATTTCCTCTGACAGTGCCTTCCCCTGGGCTGTCTGAAGAAGGCCCTCCCTCTGTTATTATAAACACTTGCAATGTAGCTGTCAATTATTCTTTATCTGTCATCTATTATTAGTCCCTGCAAGACTCGGAATCCCAGAAGATCACCATCTCATCATCTCTTCTCCACATATGGGAAGTCTTTCCTAATGCCTAGAATGATTCTTATCCACAAGTTCAGGGGGACGACATGAAAAACACTAAGAGAAGCAACATTCTATCCCCTGCTTGTTATGAATCTAAATAAGCACTTAGACTTCAGTACAACTATTCTTTAAAGTGACCATGCTGGATACAAAGCATTCTGCAAGTAAGGAAGTCTAAAGGGCCTTAGATAGGAACATTCTCATTCCATGCAAGAGAAGACATAGGCAATAATAGCCCAGGATTTCAGTGTGTGATGTATAAAGGGCTGTGGATTCTCCGAAGCACCTATATGACATGGGAGCTGTCCCCAGAGAAATCACATACTCTAAGGTAAGCCCCTTTCCTTGGAAGACCCCTGAAAAGGCCTAATACCTGCCCCCACCAACCAAGTGGCAATTATGTCATTTTCCCCACAGACTTCTTCCACTCCTCACTATCCTGGAGAAGGAGATTTACTTAAACCATTCTAAAATGAATAAAAGTTGTTTGAATTTAAGTGTGCTTGTAGTAGCTCAGAGTGAGACATTCCTGCGGATAGGGCAAAAAAGGCCAAACGATAGGGTCTTTAATAATTGCCTTTAGAATTTAAAATTGTAAGTATTTAGAGATTGTGAAGAGCGTAGGTCTAGAAACTTTTTTCCTTTACTTGGCATATTATATCTGAGATTTCCAAATTTCTAGTCAGCATTTGCAGACTTGTATTTTGACCAGGTTTTGGCTGCTGCTCATCACAAAAGGTTCGGGATATCTGTGCAGGAAATGAATAACCTGTTTGACTTTCCCCAAGTCTTCAATGCTAAAATATGTTTTCTATGGCTGTTGATAGTAATTCATTATTACTACATAATGACTAAAAAGAATTACTACATAATGACTAAAAAGAAGGATAAAATTATTTGCTTACAGTTTTCTTATTCTAATAATACTCACTGGCCAGATTCAAGGTACTAGCAGGGCTATTTTTCTTTTGAGCAGGTCTGGAAGAATACCTCTTCTCTTGCTATTTCCAGCTGCACATACTCTCTGGCTCTTGGTCCTTCCGATCTTCAAAGACAGCAGTGGCCTGTGCATGTTCTTTGGTTACATCACACCATACCACTTGGACCCTTCTATTTTCCTTTTCTCTGGGTAATCTACCTCTCTTGAAGCCAGTGGATTAATAACTCTAATCCCATCTGAATCTTCAATTACCTTTGCCCTGCAACCTAACATATTCATACATTCCAGAAATGTGGACGTCTTCGCAGGAGGAGTGGCATTATTCTGACTTCTTCACTAGAGTAATTCAATATCCCAGACACTTCAAGTTATGGTCATATACATTAAATAACCTTTTCTAGTCCTCACAGTGAATATCCTGCCATTTTCACTGGCTCTGCAGGCCTTCAGGATCTAACCATCATCTGCTGGCAAATCTGTAACAGACATACAAAACTGATACCATTTCTTATGTCTCCAACCGTTATAAAACTCTCAGGACAAAAATCCAAGCTGCTATCAATACAAATGTTCTTCTAGGCTTCAGGTATATAACCCAAGTCTGACATAGGACTCTCATCCCATGGTTGTCCTCTCCCTTGACCTGGGAAATAGGACCCAAACACATAAAATGACATGGGACACATCAAACAGAGATATAGGAGATGAGATACAATACCTTCTCACCCACAGACTCTTCTTAGCACTCCCCTACCACATGAGCCAAGCTACACCACGGAGAAAAATCACAGTATAAACACTGATGAGGTTAATGATACTGTGATAAAATTGCTTCCGCCAGGTTTTCTATTAGGGTAGTAAATGAACAATTAAAAGGATCAAAAATAAAGGCAATAGGAATAGACACAGCTACCAAATGACTCTTTGTTCCAGGAGACCCACATTTAACTGTCAATCATCACTTAGGACTTTCTACTATTAGTTTTAGCAAGAAGCACAGCTGTCCCTAAGAGTCAGTTCATTACCATGTATTTCAAAGTATCAAAGTTCATATAACTCCTGGTCAAGTTTTGCCACCTTTCTGTATTCTATTTTCTCAATATTCAATTTTCTTTCTATTTTCTCAATAAATTCTTTTCCTTCCTCGTGTGTATTCACAAGCAGTAGGGAAATTTTCCCTGCCATTTTTCCCCTCAATTATGTTTACTAGACATTGGCCAATCAAGACTCTATCATACTCATTTTTGCCTAGGATTTTTAAATTCATCAATCTAACAAAATATTCAAAGACATTACTAAATGATAATGAGTTTAAATTTCATTAACATTTTTTGCTTTGTTATTAAATATAGAATATAGACCATTTTATAATTATAATTGCTAAAAGTATATTACTGTGCACACACACAAATGAGTAGGAAAAAGTAAGAATTTCTTTTGTAGTATGTTAATAAGAGCCATGAAAAAGTTCTTTGGGTCAAGAAATTGAGGAGACAATAAATTAAGAAATAAGTTTGATAGGTTCAAATGTGCCTGTGTTTGTGTGCGTGTGACTGTGTGCATGTGCACTAATGGATCTCATTCTCTGAGTGAGTTACACAGCAGTAGGGGGTCAAATAATACAGTGTTAACAAAGCATGGGCCCAAGATGATGGTTCTGAAAGAAAAATTCATAGGATTCTACTAAGTGAAACTGACTTATATATATGCATCTGCTCCAAACCATCTAACTCTCCCTTCTCACATTATTTCTTCTAAATGAACACTTTTATTCTACTTAGAACTGAAAACATTAAAGTTATTCTATTATTGTTTTTTATTTTGCCTGCTTTTGTATTCTATGGTACATGATTGAATTTTCCACTTCACTTTTCACTCATTAATTTTTAACAAATTAATAAATAACTATCTTTAGTTCATCCTCAATAATTATTGTTTTCTGTGCTAATTAATAGCTTAAAGCAATTTTAATTAGTAAAGTTTGCTTCGTGACAAATAAAGAGGAATAATTTTATTATTATTATCATTATTATGTTAAAGAGCACTCCAAACAGACTAAGAAGATTATGTAGAGCAACAAAGAGGCTTAAATTTAGCTTATGTTATTGTGAAATGATTATAAGGGAAAACAGAATTTTACTATGTCATGCTTCCAAAGGAACTCAATCTTGCTGCCTTTCACTGAAATTAATATTGTAGTAAGAAGATTTAGGTAAACATATTTGATAATATGTGCTTGAACAATATGTGCATATGCTACTTCCTTTTTCCTGGTGGAGATGGGTAAGCCTCTGGTAAGGCTCAGCTGCCCACGGAAACTCAGAGCCCCTATGGAGCCCTGCAGCATCCACCCTGCCCCAGTTCTCCAGAACAGAAGTGTGCTATGCTCTCCATCCAAAGCCATTTAATTTTACTCTATGTTTTGTCAGGTTTTCCTGTCTTTCCTCTCAGCACTTACAGGCTAAGTAAAAACCCATTTTTTAGCCCTCATTCTTTGTGTTGTACCCAAAGACAAGGACAGAAGAACCACAAAGAGATGCACAAATAGCAGTAGTAACAAATCTCTCAAATTCTTTGGAGCAATGTCACAAAGCTGACACGTTTCTTAAGTAGCTGGTCCTTTCCACCTGTTTTTATTCTGAAATGGTAATTCAAAGCTCTGACTAAAAAGGTTAGAAATCCGAAAAAAAAAAATACTGTGTATTTTCATTAATTTTAGTCCCATCATAAGTTTGCTGGGTTGTTTCTTTTGAAAAGCATCAGCCCAAACAGAATTAATCCTGCAAGAGATTTTTCAGGAATGATGACTGCAAAGGAAGATATAGGAATTGGGGAAAGTGAAAAGAACCACCATATCTCCTTGCAGTTATCTCAGGTTAAAGTGAAAAGGCAGGAAGGGACATTTGTTTAGAAGCATCTGAAATTGCAATGCAGTGCTGGGTTCAGCAGGGCTTTGAGGTATCTAGAGCCCGTCTCTGAGCCTGAGGATTCCAGCATGTGAGGAAGGGCTGTGCCCTAGTATTCCTGACATGCTCCCTCACTACCTGGGATAGCTGGTGAGAAGCATGGTCTTCATGCTAACACGTAACAATGGCATGTCACTCAATGGTGGGGCCTTTGCTCAGTTATGTCCCTGAGATCACCTGCATCACATCATGTACCTAACAATAATTTATAAATATTTCTGTGGCTAAAAGTAATGAATTTTTCTTCCTAACTTTACCTATATTATTTCCTATCTTTCTGTGTAATTCTATCAACTCCTGAAATGTCAATTAATGGGAAAATATTGTGTTCTAAATAGAAGAATTAGAATAAGCAAAGTTAATGCATGCCTTGGAAGAAATTTGCCAGTTTTTGTTATTTACTTTGATTCTTTTCATCTCATTACTATGCTGAAGCTATGTTCTTCAGTGAAATCTGATGACCAGTCTTGGGCTCCTTTTATAAATATATGCATACTAGTTTTAATCCATTTTTAGAGTATTTTGAGAAGCTAAACTAACATTTTTAATGTATCTTCTGCACACTTTTTTCTCTCTTCCTGGTATTTTTACATTAATTTTCATTTTCTGTATCAGTCTAAAAATATGTTAAATAAAATTACAATATCAGTGTCACTTAAAACTTATAAAAATATTTTGCATTTTGAATACACATGGTAACTGTCTCTCAGAGGAGCACAATATGACTAAAATTAATCAAACAAAATGTTGTTAAGCTTTCAGACCTTAAATCTGTCAGTCATTACTTCAAATCACCATTTCAGAATAAAAGGTTTAATTTTATATGATAATATCTGCTCTCAGGCTATCATATCAGCTACCATTGAATGGTTAGTACGAGGTTTCACTGGTGCTAATATAGTTCTATTACTCAAGGTTGGATTGGTTCTTTTTGATTTATTTATTTCAAATCTGTTTCTTGGATCTGTAGAGAAGATACAGCAAACAAACAAAAGACAAAACTGTTTGAATTGGGGAAGAAATGATGAATATAACAGAAACAAGGAAATTTATATGAGGAGATTTTACAACTAAAGTAGATGAATTGAAATGTTCATAAGGGAGATACCCATAGAGAAAATATGAATGAAGTTCAGAAGAATATTAAAGTGAGGAAAGCCTGCATTATTAAAAATCATGGGCTGAGGCTATAGCTCAGTTGGTAGAGTGCCTGCCTCACAAGCACAAGGCCCTGGGTTCAATCCCCAGCACTTTGGGGAAAAAAAAAAAATTATGCTGCTGGACAGTGTCCCTCTTTTTCAGAAAACAAAACAAAACAAAAAAAACATTAAATGAGAGGATATTGGATCTAGACTTACATGAATTTCAAAAGAATGTTGGGAGATGGAGAAGAAAAATCTATTATAAGTTTTGCCCTTTAATTCTATTATAAGTTTTGCTCCTTTAAGGGCAATGAAGAAATTCCTCTTACTGAGCGCCTGTAAGAATAACCTTGGTGTGGACAACACTGAGCGAGTGGATCAGAGACTGAGGGGGAGAAGAGAGTCATATGGCTGCTAAGGTGCCAAGGGCCTCACCTCTCCAAGACCTTGAAGATAAGAGTGAAGAGTTTTAAATTGGATTCAAAATTGTACTGCATTACTTGGTATAGGGATGGAAGTCATAAATTCAAAAAGTATTTTTCCTCTTTTCTTCTTTTCTGTTCTTCTCACCTTAGCACCCTTTGGGATTGGTTGCAGAAATATCAAAATATCTGGACTCACTCATCTGGCTTCATACTTTCTGAGTTACCAAACAAAGAAAGAAAAATCAATAAAGGTGTTGCCTAGTTCTTGTCACACTGCACTGCACTTTTTCAGTGTATGTTGTACTATTTCAGTCACCAGGAATTATCTAGTAGTTGGAAATCAGGTAACCAACCATCTCCCATTTGGACACAATTACTTCTACATCAACTTAAAAAAAAACATTTAAAGCCTTAAATTTTTGAATTTATAACTATATTTAGGTATGAAAAGTTTTTCATAAATTTGGATATGGTCCTTATTGGAATTACCTATAGGAATGTGATGATTTTTAGAAATGTGATTTGGGTTTAGTAAATAGCAAATATGTATGATGCAACAGAAATATCATATTTCACACATCTAATGACATTTAGACTTACATGAATTTCAAAAGAATGTTGGGAGATGAAGAAGAAATTTTGCAGTTTAAATGCTTAAATAAATACATTTATTAATGATTAGGATTAATTAAAATAAATTCTTTCTCTTTTTCTTTTCAATTACTTTTAACCAGGACTGTCACAATCTCCTGGAATTATATCTGTGAAAATGTGTGAGTTGAATTTTATTTGTTGTCCTTCACCAAAGTTACACTCTATGTAATCATAGTCACAGGAAACTCAATTTAAATTAATTATTCAAAAGGTTTTTTTCAGACAATGATATAATACTTCATTGACGTTAAAACATATTAGAATTTCATCAACTTTTCATCCTCTAATTAATCAAAGGAGAGATAAACACTATTGACATGATCTTCCCTCTATAGACAGAGGGTGCTTATGTCCTCTACTCTTTTTCTAAAATTACAAGCATCTGTGAGTTTTAAAACTAATCCAAATTGACTGACATCAGAAACAGTATTTCACAAAATGACTAAATAGCCCAGTTTCCTCTATGGCTTTGGTTCCCATTGAAAAGTGCCACCACTGTGTCCCAAGTGTTTCTCTAAACTGCAAGTGACCTTTCTATCCTCACAGAGTGTTTCTTAGTTCACTTGCCCTCAATTCTTGTTGGAATCACTTACAACAGCCTTAGAGTGTCTCTTGCACTGTGGTATCACCAAATCATATTGATCTTGTCATTTCTTTCTCCAGAATCTGAAATGGCTTATCTGAGTCACAGAAAAATCTTGAACTTTCCTTATTGAACTCTAAATAAGTCTCCCACAATTTCAGGTCAATATACATATATTTTATATATTAGTATATATTATATATTGTATTTTTATCTTACAGCACCTTTTGAAATATATCCGGTATTCCAACTATACTAAAAGCTTCATTATTCCTTCATATATATGTATATATATATATATACATATATATAATATGGATACATATGTATATATATAAGTGATATATATATGTGTATATATATCACTTCCATTTGTTGATGGAATGTTACTGAGCACGCTCAATTTTATGACTGGATGGGTCAGCTAATACCTAGTTGACAATGGGCAGCTTAGGTCATATGGTAACTTATAACCTTGGTGGCCCAAGGTTAAGAGCTCAACATTTAATAAGAACCACTAGCAGGTTAGGAGCTGTTTCCAAAAGATAAGCAGTTATCTGAGAATAATGACAGAGGTTTCCTCTAAAATTCTAATGATCTCCTCTGCTAAGATCTGCCTATAGGAACTGTCAAAGTCTTTAAATGACATCTCTATCTGCTACTGCTACTTCAAGTACCACTGGATTTGCTGGATCATATTTCCTAAGTGGCAGATCAGTTTTCAGAGAGGCCTGGACCTATTGGTTTCATTTTGGAAAAAATATTGTGATAGGTCATATACTACAGGGCCTCTAGAAATTTTACTAAGGTAGAATGGCCCTGAATTTTTGTTGGTTATTTCCTACTCTCTGTCATTTAAATGTCTCATTGGTAATTCTAGCGTGGTTGCTACTTCTTGCTAACTAGGCCTAATCAGCATAGTGTCATCAATGGAATGGAATTGCATAATAGTTATGATAAGAAAAGGTGATCTAGACTCCTGTAAACTAAATTATAATATTGGATTGATTGGAAAGCTAATTATATACTTTTGAAGACTCATTGTTGACTTTGCCAACAGAAACTGAACTCCTTTTGAAGTGTTTGTAGATAGATGTAGACTAAAATTCATTTACCAGGTCAATAACTGCATACTTGGTACTGGGAGATGCATTTATTTGATGAACTAATGCATCCATACCTGATATCGCAATGGAATTGGAGTCTCCACCTGGTTAGTCCCATGATAATGCTCTTCAAGGTTCATCATTCTCCCAAATCTGTTTCCTGCATAAACCAAATAGTAGAATTGAATGGACTGTGTTAGGAATCATCATCTCCATATCTATCAGGTCCTTCTTTATTTTATTTTATTTTATTTTATTTTTTTTACAGACTTCATTTTGATTCATTGTGCACATATGGGGTACAAATGACACTAATCTCTGAAATTTCTCCATGACTGTGGTATTGCTTTGGTTTTACCATTTTCCTTGTTAGATGTAGTTCTAACAGTTTTCACCTGGATATTAACCTAATAGTCTTTGATTTACAGGTCAGAGAATCAATATGGAGATTCTTCCAGCTTCTAAATATATCTATCCCAATGACACATTTTGGGTTGAAGGATATAACCACATGATGGGATATGTGACCCACTGGGCCCACAGTGAGCTGAACGTGAGCTCACACTTAATTCATCATCTGACCTCTATTACTCTGAACAGTTCACAGTGACATTTTGGGTCTCTTTCTGTGCATACATAAAAGTTTCCAGATCACATATGTGACATTATATCTGAGAATTTTAAATCTGAGCTCTTAATCTATTTTTCTTTATTGTCCAGCAATATTAGAAGCTAATATGCAAATCTCATTAAAATAATTTAACAAAATTGTTTGAAATTATCATATAAACAGCCACCCAGTTCATTGTTTTTTTTTATAGTAGTTTATTAGTACTATCCAATGGTGACATTTTGTGTACCTCTATTTCCAGATCATGCTTTGGAATAATGATGCTATCTTTACCACTGGAAATAGAGCCATCATATAAAGTCAGATTAGACTATGTAGAGATTCAGACTTGCTATTATATAAAGTCAGATTAGATAGTCAATTCCAGCAATATCAGAACCAAAACAGGGATAGCATCCTTAAAATTCCATTACTCTCAGTAACAAAATCTGTATTAGTCAAGAACCTCCAGAGAGACAGGATCAAATGGGGTGTGTGTTTATGTTTGTGTGGTATATACTCAAGTGTTACTTTCTCTTTCTGACTCTCTTGCTCTCTCTTTCTCTCTGTCTTTCCCTCAGAACATTGATTATAAGACATTGTTTTACATAGTCAGGAGACTGAGAAATCCTAAGATAAGCTATTGGCCAGTTGGAGACCCAGGGTAGCTGTCAAGTGTATTTCCTGTCTGTTTCAAGGCTTGGGAACCAGGGGAGATGATGGTGTAAGGCTAAGCTTGAAAGCCAGGAAGTTTGAGGACCAACAACAGAGTGAATGCTTCAGTGAGACCCAGGCCTAGAAGAGACTGATGACCATGAGACTGGAGGAGTTTCCTGGTACTCAAGAGACCAACAGCCATTTTGTTCCAAGTAGGCCTTTAATGAATGGATGAGAGTCACCCATGGTACGGGGAGAATCAAATGATACCTTCATCCTACAACACTCTCACAGACACACTCATAATAATGTTTGACTAAATATCAAGCATGGCCCCAAATATTAAGCATGGATAGCCTATGATCAAGTCAACACATAAAATTAGCCATCACTGTGTAATTGCAAAGGTTACTTGAGAATCATGGTCAGTGAAAATGTTCTTATTGATAAAATGAGATTATGGAGATCATGGCTCTCCTTGCTGTGATACCTGTCTTCTTCAGTGACCTTCCATATTCCTCACACTGACCTCCCATCACCACAGCTGCCTTGGTTGACCTTGTGGCCTTTTTGCTTTCATGTTCTCTGTGCCTTCAACATTGTTACCTCAGAATGTCAAATTCCTGCCCCTTCACATTCTTCAATGGTCTGATAAGAGGTTGCTGTGAACGTGAGGTTGTGATTTTGGATCTTGGTCCATGTCCTCAACTGTATCTTGGTTTCTTTGCAATGCTTGTCCACAACCACCATCTGGCACATTTTATCCTTCCTGTGTCTATCACTCATCTAGCTTCATTAGCACATAAAATTCAAGGAGGTAGGACTCACTTTGTGTTTTCTGCAACCACCAAGTATAATATTATTAATCATGTAGTAATCTATCAGTAGCGTTTTTTAAAGAAGCAATTAATAAATTGATGAATGAATATGAATGAATAACCCCATAATTGCTCCTTCTGTAATCCACTTTTTAATCAATTTTTACCCTGTATAATAAAAAGGACAGTAAAGAAATCCCCCCACTTCTATATCCAAGAATATTTTTCAGTGTTGTGTTTTACACATATCATGCCACTAGAAAATCCCAACAGTAAGTTCCCTGTGTTTTTATCAATTATTTAAAATTTTACATTTGTCTTAATAGTCAAACATTGAATAATGACAATTTACATACATTCATTTTTTCACAAGTTACAAATTATTTCCTAATATATTATCACTTTAAATAAACACAATTTTGAGAAATGAACAAATTTTATTATTCAATTATTATTGGCAAACTCACTGCAATTAAGAAACTGATTCACCTTTCTTATCCATGGCTCATAAGTAGTAGAAATATGATTTGTTTTAAACTTTGTACCAGTGCTCTTTCTACTAATATATACCAGCTCTCACTTCTATGAGTTTTACTTTTACACACTTTTGGAATATAGAGTGACTGTTATTTTAATTTCAGTGAATGAAATGCTATTAAAATATAATTATTTCATCCTTAATGATTAATACATTAATTTGTTGTAATAGATTATAAATGTTCTATAAAGCTACAAACAGCATTCATACAATTTAGAAAATCTGTTACTATATATGCAATGTATATTAAAATTTTACTTTTCTCTTCCTAGGATAGGAATGTCTGTATTCATCGGGGTGGGCTTAAGGAAGACTCTTCAGTCCAGAATCAAATCTGGTTTAGGTCAGTATTTTGTTATATTTTCAGATGGTATCTATTTAAAATAAATCCATGCCTATATCTAAGTTTACCTATTTAAAAGTAAGTTAAATTAAAAAACTTTCCACTTACTGTTTTATTAAGTCATAAAATATTATCACATAAATTTGTAATGAAATAATCATTTCATTTTTTTGTCTTATACCACTAAACCCATAGTGTCTTCAGGTGCAATCTGACACAACAAACTAATTAATAACAATTGCAAGAACCTAATAATAATAATTCTTGCAAAATTAAATAACATTCTATTTAGGGTAGCTAATCAACCAATTAGCTTAACTGTGCAATGAAGAATATTAAAAATGTATCAAAATTGCTATTCCAAAATTAACAATTTAAAAATTATCAATAATTCCAGGTATTGATAAAGAAATACATTATTGCAAATAAAACTATTCCAAAAAGTATTCAAATTTCAGCAAAATAGTTTAAATGGTATAAATCTTCCTCTGTTTGGTTACTCTAATCAACATTTAAGAAACACATGTACAACTCTTACTCCTGCACACACGCATATTTACAAACAAGAACCAGTTTACAAACTAGTTTTAAAATATACAGCTTACATGTCAAATGTTTTTTGTACATGATTATTATATATGTTTTGTAGGCATGTATGTATGTAAGTTTTGATACTTCATTCAGTATCTGTTATCCTTGTCTATTTTAAATGATGTATAACTGTTATTTTCTCTTTTTAAACTGTAAAAATAAGGGATCTTGGGTAAGTAGATAATAAGTTATTAGTTGCATCATAATATTTTGGAATTTGTATATGTCCTTTTTTATTTCTCCTTTTTTCTTCTTCTTTTTATCCTTTGGAATATGCATATTGTCTTTGTTCAGAAGTTACCTGTGCTAGTTAGCTAGGGCTGCCACAACAAAATATCACAGACAGAGAGGTTTAAACGACAGAAATGTTTTTCCACCTCTTTCAGGGTGCTGCAAGTCCAGGTTAAAGTACTGGCAGAATTGGTTCTTCTTGGTGATACCTTCTTCCTCTGCTCTTACATGGCCTTTACTTCTGTGCACCTATACTTCTGGGGTTCTTGCTTACAAGTAGGATAACATGTGACAGACTAGATCCTAAGTGGCCCAGAGTTCCTGCATTAAAACCCTGGTCCTCAGCTTCTTCCTGTTACTCGGAGGTGGTAGAATTTTAAGAGAGAGAAAGGATGAGGTAATGAAAACATTTCAATTGATTCACTCTATGAATTTTTTTAAAATAATTGAATTAACTTGAATACTAGCTGTGCTATCTGTACTTTTTGTTCTCTGTACTTACTTCCAAAAATTGTTAGTTTGAGCAATTTCATTAATAATACTTAATATATTAATTCTGCACTTGTGTGCATGTATGGAACTTTCATTTTCAATTAATTTTTTATTTGAAGAATGGAGGAACCTTTTTAAATTGATACTTTAATTAATATTAAATAGATATGTACAAAAAGCAAGCTATTGATTTTAAAGCCAGAGAAAAATGTTCTTTGAAATCCAAGGAATAATGTAAAATAATGTTGAGGGATAACTATTGAAATGCCAGTTATGTATTATGTTTTTCAATAATTATAGTGAATGGTAGCCAATGAATGTTGTATTCATTTTCTAAATAATACAATCTGATTCATCTCAAAAAAGACGAACTCTAAAGTAGAAAACATTCAGACATCCAAAGATTATAAATACACATGATTTCACATGTACAAATATTTATGTCTAACATTTATGTATAAATGTCATTAAAACCACAGTTTTTTTCTTAATGTGAAACAAATAACATTCTCCCTGATATAAAAGTAGCACAGAATATATTTACCTTTTTCTGTCCAATTTATTAAATGACTCACATTAACCATTAGTAGCTGCCTAATACTTAGATGTAATAAAAGAAGCCTTCCCAGGCCTGCATTAATCAGATGATCACTGTGATAGACACACACACACCAGATAACATCTATTTGTCCCTTGAGATCAGCTCAACAAGCTTCCTCCTATTGTCCTTTCCAGGATCGGAGCCAAGTCCATTGAGTCTTTTGGGTCAAATCTGGATTCAATTAATAAAGAGGATTAGGCAGGAGGGATGTGAGTGAGTCTGATTATGCATTCTCCCACCTTCCTCTCCTTGCTTTGCTGTGGACTTCACTTGCTCTTCTGGAGAGGGAGTTACAGACTCTGCAGCAGGGCCCATGCCCTCTCCCATCCTGAGTTCTGTTGATTACTCTTCCCTTGAACATTTTAGGCCAAGACCAACTGGTTCCAGGCCCTCCTATGGACCTTCCTGAACTCACCCACTGTAAATGTCCTGCCTTTCCTGGTAGACATCCTGACATTTTTAAAAATCTTGTTTATCTTTATTTTTTCACTTGAATTTTGAATATTTTAGGATTGAAACTTAGACATTACTTAAATATAGACTCTAGTGATCTCATAAACTGGAAACAAAAATAATTACAAAACTAACATTAATGCTATTCATAATAGTAATATCCTAAAATGGGCCAGGTGCTTTGGTAAAAATCTTAAAACCTTCTCACCCCATTTTATAGGTGAAGGATCCAAAGCAGGAGGGAGTATTGTTACTATCCCAGGTCTCACTGAAAGTAAGTGATGAAAGAAAAATATGTGATAGAGAAAAAGTAGACTGTAATCAGGATAAGTGATATTTAACCTAAAACTGCTTCATATTTGCATTCTAATAATGTCAGCCATTTGTGTAAAAATTTTGTAGCTCTTTTAAAAACTCAGTATCTCAAGACATTTAGAGTTAAAATGTTTTTTAATGCAACATTTTCAATAGTAAAGAAGTTCTCCATTTAACTTACAATGTACACATTTATTTCCAAAACAATAGTGTAGAGCCTCTGAAAAGTCTCATTATCTCAAAATAAATATGTGCTTGAGATTTATTTTAGTTATATCAATGCTTCCCTAAAGGAAAAAATTGTTATTAACTCTCTTGCAATTTTGCAAAACACAGATTGTTTCTATCCATGTTTGCCTTCTGGTATTCAGGTCTTCATTGGAAAATATTTCTAAGATACATATTCTAGAAGTCCTTACTCAGCCAAAATTAGTACCACTGGGATCACTTTTTGCTCCATCTCTGGCTTAGGACTTCATCTCCCATCACCCCAAGGAGAAGCACAGCAGATCCAAATTTTCATATGTCCACATCGATAGGATAAGGAAGCAGCACATGATTAAAAAGAAATGAGCCATGTGCATGTTGATCAGGAGCCATGGGTGGGACAGAGGACACCCTTCCAGTGATGGCTGTCAAACTTCCTTAATAGCTGGCCAGCCAACTAATTGAAGCCTCCATCGTGGGAAGCTCTAATTTGAAACATATGAAAAGCAAGAAGTCAAGAATCCATAAAAGGAGAAGCCAGGAGTAACCAAAAAGTTAATGAAGTAGGAAGAAAATAACTGTTATGACAACCTGGGGCCATATTAATTGGTGCTAGGAAATTCTAGCCAAAATTGATACCTATTGATGAGGAATGACTCATTTTCTTTTTAGTTTCTCAGGTATATCAAAAGTGAACATCCTTAACCTTAAATGATCTATGTATGTGCCTATTCAATTCAAACTGAAAGGCATACATAAAAGAGAATTCGCTCGACCTTAAATTTTAATGCACTTTGTGACCATGAGAAAATGAAAGATACAGAAAAGATGATTGCACATTTAATTTTTATCTCATTTTATCTCATAATTTTTATCATTTTATCTCAAATCTGTCCTATAAATTTGTGTTAAATTTAGACTCATAGAAAGTTAAACAACATGAGTGTTATTACTTTTGTTTTAAACCTGCTCTGTCCCAAGTCACTTCATAGATGTCACATCCCTGCTATAAATAAGAGATCTGAAAAGGGAAGCAAAATCTCCTATTTGTAATCAAAACTTGTCTGGAGAGTAAACAATTCCAGCTGTGTTTTTAAACTGCACAAAATGTACTGCTTTTATTTGATTTAGGGCTGCAAAAGTCCTTGATCAGGGAAAAAAAAGGTTCTGATTTATCCATTTATGTCTTGCAGCTCGAATGAAATACAGAGGACTACTGGAAGAAACATTGTGATACTTATTGAGATATGCTAGCTAGCAAAATCTTCATATATTTCACCCCTATTTATTCCTATGTCTGAAGAGTAAAGAGAAGGCTCAGTACAAATTTATAGGTTTTACCAGTGGAGGTAGTGTATGATAAAGTTTTAACCTTCAAGGGAAAGGCTTGGAAAATATTCATTACAGACAGTTATTTTATTATTCTTTCATTTACTCATTCACTCCATAAACCTTATGTTCCAAGAACTAAGCAAGAGGTAAAGATATGATACCCCACAAAGGTTATATTCAAATGGAAGAGACAGACAACAAGCAAATAAGGAAAAAAAAAAAAAAAACTAATGCAATGTAATGCAAGGTGTTAGTTGCAGAAGAAAAATAGAAGTATTTAGAGACATTTAAGCCACCAGTTGGAATTAAGGAGATATGTATGCAGATATCTAGGAAGAGTGTATAATAAATTCCATATTTTACTATTTAATATTAACAAAATTTACATCCAAAAGGTTATGTTCAGATATGAGGATGACTAACAAGATTCAGAGAAGGTACTCAGTAGTTAGAATTATTTTACATAATGTAGTCATTTTAATTTTCTATGGGATAGGTGTGAAGATTTGATATACACAGATTATATAAAAAAACTGTGGTACATATACACAATGGAATATTACTCAGCCATAAAGAAGAATAAAATTATGGCATTTGCTGGTAAATGGGTGGAGTTGGAGAATATCATGCTATGTGAAGTAAGCCAAGCCCAAAAAACCAAAGGCTGAATGTTTCTCTGATAAGTGGATGATGATACATAACAAGGGGCGGGGGAGGGCTGTTGGGGGCAAGAGAAGAAAGGAAGAACTTTAGATAGTGTAAATGAAAATGGGGCAGGAAGGGGTGGGGAAGGAAAGATAGTAGGCTGAGACAGACAGTATTACCCTATGTATGTGTAAGATTATATGAACTGTGTGAATCTACATTGTGGAAGAAAAGATATATTCCCTGCTCTATAATTTATCAAAATGGGTTCTATTGTCATGTATAAACAGAAAGAACCAATTAAAAAAAAAAAGTGACATAGACCAAAGGCCATTCCATTCACAAACATTTATCTGCTCATATTGTATATAAAACATTTGCTCTTTTAAATCCTTAAGACATTTCTTTATCTCTTTTATAGTTCCTTCATTAAATCGATTATGAAAACTAGAGGATAAGGTTTTTCCTTATGTACCTCAGAAACCTCAACAAATGGTCTGTCTGTTCTGAGTCGCGTGCTTTCACAGAGCAGAAATGGATTGCTTCTTGAAAGCACGAATTAATGATTTAAAAGTAACCTAACTATAAATATCAAAAGATTATCTCCAGTATTATCATAATGTCCATATCATTTGTTTACTTATAGTAGGCTATTAAATTCCAATTGCTTAAGTATTTCAATATTTCTCACAAAGGAATTAGATTGATTCATTGATGCGTGCTATGCTAATTTTATAAACTCTGAAATCTCAGTGGTGTAATACAGTAGAGCTGTGTTCCTCACACCTTATAAGCCCCCTTGGGTCCTTTGATCAGTGCTCCTTAACATGGCAGCAGTTAGTTCAGCAATCAGACTGAAGGGGGTTCCTCCAAGTGATGGGTCTGGAATTTCTGACTTCCCGTACCTGATTAGCAAGAAAGGTGCACACTGGGAAAAAGGCACATTTCATTCTTGTTTTCATACCGTTGAACACAGCAGGTGATAGAGCTATGTTAACTGTAAAAGGACTATAACCGGAAGGGGGAAGGACCACATATGGGTGAGCAAAGTGCTTATACCAAAGTGGTTATAATGTCTTGTGGTGTAGAACAGGAAAGGTAATGCTGGATCTATTGAACAGATTAAAATACCACCAATAAGTAGAAAGCACACCCTGTTTTAATGTGGTGAACTGTAAAGTGTTTCAGTTTAAAACTTGGCTGCTCAAGAATTCATTTTATTTAGTTGTAGAGCACTAAGTGTAGATATAAATAATTGCAGATACTCTTGCAATATTTTATGAATAAATGTATATAAAATTGTATGGCAAAATTATGATTAAAAATTCTTCAAGAAACAGGAAGTTCAGGGCAAATTAAATAACAATATCACAAAATAAATGGTTAGAGAACTTGATGAAATCTTACCATGGAATTAAAGTCCTCAATGACTTTAAAGTATCAGGGT
>JAJEJO010002353.1:3682-36139 GCA_020662805.1 Glaucomys volans
AGAACAGTTGGTTTTTTTTTTTTTTTTTTTTTTTGGAACCGGGGATTGACCTCAGGGACACTCGGCCACTGAGCCACATCCCCAGCCCTATTTTGTATTTTATTTAGAGACAGGGTCTCACTGAGTTGCTTAGGGCCTCCCTAAGTTGCTGAGGCTGGCTTTGAACTCACGATCCTCCTGCCTCAGCCTCCCGAGTCGCTGGGATTACCGGTGTGCGCCACCACGCCCCGCTAGTTGGTCCAACCTTATTGAATTTCCTACCCTCTCCTGTCTCTTCAGATGAGAAGGACGTCCCACCCATCTCACGTAGATCTTAAGATATACTTCCTATGATTCCTTTAAGTTGGAGAGATGGCGGTAATTTCAAACTGGAGCTGGGAGCTTTGCTCTTTAGTAACACAAGCAGCCCCCTGATGCATACATGCATCATCTGTTTGACACCCCAAGTTCCCCCTCTCAAGGTCCTCTGACCCACAGGGTTTCTGAATCAGCCTGATCCACATGGCCATGTCCTGCTCTGCAGCCAGAGCCTCAGGACCAGGGAGGCTGGTGCCTACTGGGGTCACTTTTCTCAAGATGGATGGAGGAGGTTCTCAGCTATTCAGGTGACCCTCTCAGTCTTCATCCTTCAGACTGGGAAATGTGGTCAGTGTCCCTAGTTCTAAAGGCCTGCTGCCTGCCCCCTCTGTCCACCTCCGTGCTGACGAGGGCCACATCTCCAGAGCTGCTGGGGGGTGTCCTGGGACCTGTGTCAACTCCGTGCAGCATGGCTCACGGGGTCCCAGCAGCGCAGCTGTGGGGAGAGGTTGCTGGAAGGAGGGCGAGGGTCGGGCTTGTCCCACAGCTGCTAAGTGGCAGAGCCGGGACTTGAACTGAGCCCGGTGGTCCCAGAGACCGTCCTCTCAGCCCCTGCGCCCTGCCTTCCTGCCTCAGGCCCCAGTGACCCTCATGTGGTGCTCCATCTTCCTGTTGTCTAGCCCCCAAACACAAGGCCGAGGAGTGGTGCTCTTCCCAGATTGAGCTGCTCATCTCACGTTTTGGGGTGCCCTTGTCTCCAGGGATTCTGGCACCTCTGCCCCTGCCCCTCCCAACAGAGTGGCCAGACGCCTGGCGCTGGAGGTGGGCCAGGGAGGGAGCAGATGATCTACAGGGCGGAGAGGCGCTGGCTGGGGACCTGCTCTGTGGGGCACCCGCTGACAGTGCAGGTTCAGTTTTCGTTGGGAGGTGCCTAGTCCAGGGGCAGATCATGGCTTGAGAGCCAGACGGCTGAAGAAGGATCCGGATCTCCTGCTAAAAAACAGGCTCGCCAGCCTCGGTCTCCTAACCTGTGAATCGGGGGTGGTGATACCACCTGGCAGGATCGCCATCCGTGAGAGCCAGCCTCTACTGTAGCGCCATCCAGTGGAGGGGAGCTGCTGGCGGGACCATTCAGATCTCCTACCCTGAGCCGTCCAGGGGCTCCAAGGCCATGTTCTCGGCCCCAGCAGTGTGGTAGGGTGGCACAGAATTCAGAGCAGGTGGAACATGCTGGTCCCTCGGTTCTCCGACACCCTGGTTGTGGCCCCGTCTTCTGGAAGGGACACATGCAGCCTGTAATCCCCTTGTGGTTTCCTCCCCGCCTTCTCCTTTCCAGGCAAATGAAGAGGTCTGGGCATTGCTTCTTTGCCTGCAGGCACCAGGGGGGATCAGACAGCAGAGAGGGTTCTAGAAGATATACCCATGGCAGTGAGGGCTTTGTCTAGAGTGGACACCACTGGACCCCAGCAGCTAAAAGAGCTGTGCAGGGAATGTTTGCTGAGTACATGTTATGCCCTCTGAGGCTGTTGGGTGTCTGCCGCAGGCAGGGAGGCTCTCAGCCTCGGCACTGAGGGACTTATGGACTGGATGGTTCTCCATCGTTGGGGGCTTTGTGCCCTGTGCTTTGGGGAGATCAGCAGCATCCCTGGAACAGCCCCCACTCTGCAACCAAACATGTCTCCAGCTGCAACCAAAGATCCCCTTGGGGACTGAGTCACCCCCAGGTGCCACCCCTGGTCAGCCAGGACTCGTTGGCAGAGAGAGGGTTTTGATTGGGTTTCTGCTGGAGTTTAGGATTTGTAACATGAATAAAATAAAAAGATCTCTTAAAGATAAGAGAGTATCCTGCGTGTGTGATACTAGTAAGAATGTCCCGTTCACTGTCACACACCCTTGCTTCTGGGGGCTACAGCTGTCTGGTGGAGTGGCCGGAGAGAGGGTGTGGCTGCCTGCCCAAGGCTGTGGCCCCGCCACCCATGGCCAGCACCGCTACCCTCCGAAGCAGAAATGAGAGATGATCTGGCTCCTGGCTCCACTCTGCTTCAGCCCGTCCAGGAGAGACCAACCTGTGTGCGAGGCGGATGGTTTAAAGCTCTTGGATCGCCTGCCCTTCTAAAGTGGATTTGGGAGCTGAGGCCCAGTTTTCTTTGTGAAAGACGTCTGAGGCTTGGCCTGCGGTGTGGGGATGTTGGTGGTTTCCAGTGACCATCAGTATCAGATGTGGTGACACAGGACACCAAGCCTCCCTCTGGCCAGCAGTTCTGACGTCATCGTCCTGGTACTTTGCAACCTGGATATTTATAAAACTCCCCAGCAGCCGGAAGGAACCTTTAGGATCATGGAGTCCAGCCTCCACCACGAAGAAATCAGGGAGCTGAGTTTCTGTAGAACCCGCCGGGCTCCCTTCCAAACCCAGCACTGCGGCCTTACAAGGGTTTATCTGTCAACACAAAGTGGGCCTTGGGCATGACCCTGCGCCTTCTGTGAGCACCGTCCCCACCCTGCTGCATTGGGAAGTCTGTGTTAATATTGTTTCCTCCAAGAAGACCAAACGGACACAATCTTGTATTAAACATGGGATTCAGCAAAAATGGAGGCCTCGGTGAAAACTTGCCAACAATCCACCGCAAAACACCTAAAACGTCTAAATGCGGGGCCGGGGCCATCGTTAGCACACGCAAGACCCCATTCAGTCCTCAGCACCAGAACACAGTGTCTCTGCAACATGCCGGGGCAGCTCAGCAGCATGGGGTGGGCACAGAAAATCGCAGGCGACCTGTATTCGGATGAGCTCGTGTGCCCGGGGCAAGCTGCCCCACCCCCGACCCCAGCTGGCTCACCACAGAATGGCTGTGAGTAACACGGACTCAGTGCTGAGTCGAGGCCAGAAGCTTAGCACACTGGCAGGAAGGCTGCAGGTGCAGAGCTGGGGCGTGCACAGCGCGGGGGTGCTGCACTGGCCTGGCTTGCACGGGGCCCTGGGTTCGAGTCCCGGCAGAATTTAGCAGGAACATATTAGCTGGTGGAATGGCTGCATTAGTGAGCCTTGATGGGGTTCATTCTGCAGGTTTTTCTTGGGCTCTGGAAACTTCGTTTCTTCACAAACAGTGCAACTGAGCAAACCTAGTGCCTCTGAGCTATTTTCTCTTGCCCCCGAGCAGGAGTGAAGGACGGGACGTGGAGGCAGAGCACTTACAGGGAGGCACAAGAAGAGCGTCTGCTCATTGACGGTTTTTTAAGTTAAAATGGCAACATCCTCACGTGGCGTCTGCTGAAGCCGCCACACTCCCGTATGAGGAGCCTGCTCACATCGCTCTCGTCCTAAACACCCTAACTGAAGTGTGACTTCAAAAGTTGGTAACAGTTTGTACTCCATAGTCTCTAAAATGAAAAAATGCAAAATAGAGTCCTTGCTTGGGGCCTGGCTCCCTCCACCCTGCACAGCCAGGGGAGGGTCCTGCTTGTTTCCTGCTCTATGCTGGGTGGGGTGCATGTTTGGTAGAGCGGTCCAGCCAGACTTCTGAAAGTCAGGAAGACTAGTATTGGAATAAATGCTAATAGATTTCCTGTCAAAGCAATAGAGCTTTCAGGTAGCAAACTATTCAGAGAAGTCTGGGGGTGATTTTCATTTTGTTCCCGGTCGTCTTTCATAATATAAAACAAAAAAGCTAAAAGTTCACATCGAACTGAGAAGCGTTATCTGCCCGACTCGGGGCCTCAACAACCACAGCCCACCCCTTCTTGCAGCCGCTGAATCTCACCCGGGCCCTGATCGGGAGCCAGGGCTGGGTGCCTCGCTCCTCACACTGTGGTGTGCTTGTTTTAGGCGTTAGGTTGACGGAAAAATCCAGTCGTGGTGGTTACGGTGGACCAGGTGTTTAAAACCAAAATCAGGCAGATGTGATAACAACCAGAATAGAGTATTATAGACCTCTGGGGTGGAGGTCCCCAGCAGGCCTCCCGGCCCCTGGGCTCCCTTGTGACCCAGACTGGCCCTTTATCGTGCTGCTTGGGTCACCTCCAGACGAGGAGTCCTTATTTCTGACCCCCAGACACTAGTCCTTCCCGGACACTTCCAGGAACCCATCCCTGAAGCCTGCCATGCCCACCCTCCCATGGCCATGCCTCTGCCTCCGAGCAAGTGTGAGTGCCCTCCACGTCTCTCCACGTCTCTCCTGTGCCTCGGTTAACAATTGTCCCAAAGTGTGACATGTCGGGGTTCTGGGGGAGGCGTCTCTGGGGGTTGGGGTTCTGGGGGATGTGTCTCTGGGGGTTGGGGTTCTGGGGGAGGCGTCTCCGGGGGTCAGGGGCTGGTTCCTCCTGTGGAGATGTAGATCTGGAGGTCCTGGAGGGTCCACCCTGGGCAGGGTGCTTCCCCTCTAGGCAAGCCTCCTGCTGCTGGCTGGCCTCCAGCTTGAATGCCCGCCTCGCCTGGGAGCCAGAAGGGTCCAGGATCGCTGTCCTGAGCATCTCAGGATCCGGAGACCTCCTCCCGCACCCCAGTCCTGGGCAAAGCCGTTCCCATCCCTGGGTGTTCTGGGGACTAACTCTGCGGAATGTCGCCACCTAGTGGAACACAGGGCAAACTAAGGAGCGCAGCCTGACCACAGGGCCCAGCGTGGCCAGCCCAGAGCATAGCCAGTCCCCTCTGCAGGCAGCGTCGGGACACCTGCAGGCTCAGGGGAAGGCCATTTCCTTAGAGTGACTCGTTACCATGACTCTGCAGATGCCCCTGGGGAGGGCCCACCTTCCACCGGCTTTGCCTTGGTGGGCGGTTTCTGCTCTGAAGCCCTGGGCTAGAGGCTGGTGTCACTGGGCTATTTTAGTACATTTTAAAAACACAATTGCAAGAATTCCAATACCTTTCTTCTTACTTTTCCTTGTTTATGCTGTTAAATGTCCACAGAATAAAGATACCAATTTTTAGAAGAAAACACGACTTCACAAAGAAGAAATTCCTGTTCTTAATCCTAACGAGCATCCCTGGAATGTCCCATTCTGTGGTTTTTAGGCCCCATTTTTTTGCTTGTTTGGTTTTTTGGTACTGGGGATCGAACCCAGGGGCACTCCACCACTGAGCCACCTCCCCAGCCCTATTTTGTATTTTATTTAGAGACAGGGTCTCACTGAGTTGCTTAGGGCCTCACTAAGTTGCTGAGGCTGGCTTTGAACTCGCAATCCTCCTGCCCTAGCCTCCCAAGTGCTGGGATTACAGGCGTGCACCACCGCGCCTGGCCAGGCCCTGTTTTTATTAAGACCTGCAAAATGCTGTCGGGGACGGTTTGGCAACGCTGACCGGCTTGTGCATCTCTCTTCCTCTGCTGCTGTCTGCCTAGGTCTCTTCCTGGAGCCACAGCGGCGGAGTGTGCCTCCAATCTGAAGAAGATCTACACGGTGCCAACAGTGCAGGTAAGAGTGGAGAGGGCGTGCGGGTGACCATGGACCATGACCAGTGCGCCACCTCCCCGGGCGCCCGCCATGAGGGTGCAGGAGAGGAGCTTCTGGGCCGGGTGAGGCTCCTGGCAGAGGCTGGCCTGCACGCACGGCCTGGTTCCGTCCCGGCCACAGGGTAGGAAAGCAGGCAGGGTTCCTGCCCACTGGCCCAACTGACACAGTGCCACTCTAAACAGTTGCCCCATGCCAGCGACCCACAGCTTCACGGGCAGCACAAGGCCCATCTGGAGAACCACTTGCCCTTGTGGGAGGACTCCCCGTCCCTGTCACCCCTTCAGGGGAGGACCCCTCCTCACCTCTTCCCCAGGGGAGGCCCCCTCCTCACCCCTTCACCCTCTGCAGTAGCTGCTCTGTAAGCCCCAGAGAACCCACTGCTGAGGCCCGTCCTCACCTGGCAGCCACTTGGTCCCGTTGTTTCTCGAGGGGCTCTGGGGGCTTCTCCCACTGCCCACCGCAGAGCGGGTGCGGGGCTCCAGGGCAGTGCTGGTTAAGGCAGGTGAGGAGTGGGCTTGTTCTCCCACCCTACGTGGACTCACGGGGTCCCGGGCTGTTCCTGCTCTCACCCAGTGGACATGGAGGGCTGGAAAGAATGAACGAGAACCTCATGATGAGCCACTTTCCAGGGCCACAGCAGGCTGTTCCCATAAAGATCTCTCCATCTGCTGGGCACAGTGGCGCACACCTCTGATCCCAACAGCTTGGGAGGCTGAGGCAGGAGGATCACAAGTTTGAGGCCAGCCTCAGCAATGTAGGGAGGCCCTAAGCAACTTAACAAGACCCTGTCTCTAAGTGAAAAATAAAAAAGGGCTGGGGATGTGGCTCCGTGGTTAAGCACCCCTGGGCTCAATCCCCAGTACCAAAAACAACCTCTCCGTCTAGGGCCACACTCTGGATGGAGGCAGATTCTGGTTCCTGGAAGGTCGGTGAACACATCCTGTTCTTCCAGCCTAAAGCAGGGCGGGTTTATGCATTCCGTAGGTGGATGCACCAGCTTCCCGTGTGGGGGTGACTATGAAGGAAGGGGCTGAGCACCGTTGCTGCCCTGGTCAGGGCGGTCCTGCCCGAGTCTGCCTGTCTCCCCGCCTGTGCGACGGAGGGGTCAGTGGTGCCCTGGGTCAGGGGAGTTCTTTGTGGGCCTGGGCCCTCAGGGAGCTCGGATTCCTGGACTCTGCCCTCTGCTTCAGCAGGTGAGTGGTAGCAGGTGGCGGGGCGCAGGGTGGTCACGCTGCCGGGGCTCCTGTGCCCTGCCTGGCACCTGGCAGCTTGGATCAGCGGTTTGGCCTCTGTGTCCATTTGCTCATCTACCAAAGGGGATGGTCGAGAGCGCGATTCGGCCACGCTGCTGGGAGAGTGAACCCTGCCGTGGGGCGGAAGCACCCGGAGTCCCCAGTGACTGAGAAAAGCTCCTCTGCGTCATTTGTCCCCGTTGTCACTGGAGTCCTCGCCAGCAGCCTGTCCCCTTGGACGTCGTGACCAACTCCAGCCACGCACCACCAGGAGAGCCCAGTAAGAGAGAAGCGGGAAGCAGCCTATCTCAGTGTGGCCAGGCCAGGGTGGCGCTGGTCGGCACCCTCCCGGGAGCACTGTCTCTGTTCTGGCCTCAGCTCCCGGGTCGATCAGGGAAGCACAGAGCAGAGAGCCAGCAAGGCACACGCGACGCAGAGGCCCCCTGTAGTCTGGAGCAGGTCGGGCCTTGTGGGTCCCATTGTGTCCAGCTGGCGCCCGAGCGTGGAGGTCAGTTTCTGCTCCCAGTGTGGAATGATTGCCTGCAGGAAGCCGGAAGGAGAAGCCAGAGTAAGAACAGGTTAGAGGCGGAACGGAGGCCGCCTGGGCCGTGGCCAGGTCTTCCTTCAGGTCCCCAGCATCCAGCCCTGTCTCGGACTGGGGCGTCTGTCACACTTTACGTACAAGGACGTGTGCCACTGCTGTTGGGCCGGCCACTTCAGGCAGCAATGGCTGAGCCTGCGTTCATAGAAGCACATCTGACTTACCCGTAGCTCTGGGACCTCAGCCACAAGTGTCCCTAACGTCCCAGGAGTGGTCACTGGTGCTTAAGAGCCAGTCGCCTGCAGACCCCCTTCTGCCCCTGTCCTTTTCTTCTGTGACCTCATGTCGATGCTTTGATCCTGTGGACACTGACCACCTGCCTGCCTCGCCGCCTCTGTTCCCATACGTGTGCACGAGGATTAGGAATCTCGTGATTAATGACTGCTTCACGTCCAGCTGTGATGGATCTTTTTGTGCCCTGAGGCCCTTCTGCAAACCAAGTTCCAGGGGGACGGGGGAGTTCTCCTGCCCATTCACCATCACGGAGACCGAGGCTGGGATGTCAGTGGCCCAGACGTCCAGAGAGAGCAGCAGTCACACCGTGCCTGAGGGCTCGACTCCCCCCAGCTCCTTCACTCCCTGTGACTGAGTGGAGGACCCCAGAGGACCCCAGGACCCCTGCTAAGCACATGCTCCTGCGGCCAGCGGCTTCTGTCCACCTGGAGTTAGATTTATTGTACTTCCCCCTCTTTCTTGGAGAATCCCATTTTCTCTGCAGCTGTTTCCCTGCATCTTTGCTGCCCTTTTCTCCTTTGAGCTTGTACACACTTCTGTGTTTCTCTGGTGGCTGTGTGTCCTTTTGGGTCCAGCACAGAGCAGGACGTGACTTCCGAGTGCGCGGCTCCCTGTGCAGTTTCCTGCTGGGTGAGACTGGCAGGGAAGGCTCCCCTCCCCGGGTCTTTCAGCCTTGCTGCCAGAAGACTGCGAAGCCCACCCGGAAAGCCCTCCTGCCCGCACCTACAGAGCCTCAGCCTTTTGCCTCCAAGACCAGCCCCACCTGTGCCACGCGCCCTGGGTTACCTGGGATTCCACCCAAACGGACCCTTTCCTTTAATTTACGTAGAACAGAAACTTCTATTTCTTCTGTTAATAGAATCTCAGCATCGTTTATCATAACCAGAGAGTCTCCCTGAACAGTCTGTCCAGGCTGTTAAAATGGGGAGGACAGACTCGTCCTGTGAGCTGCCAGTGACATCCAGACTCCCTCCTGTCCGGCCACCTGCTGAGGAGCTGCTCTGCCGGAGCCACCAGGTCGGGGCCGCAGGCTTTCCCAGCACGGCAGGCCAGTTGCCATGGAGCTGATGGATCAGAGTGCCCACTCCCTGGACGCAGCCATGGCCCACGGAGGCTGCCATTGTCTAACAGAGGACCTGGAGGGACTCCTGTGGGCAAACGGAGGGACCCAGGGAAGAGAAGAGGGGAGCTCACCCTGAGGAGAGAGAACCCGCGGCCCCTCGACACCCAGAGCCGGGCTCTGTGTGCATCGTGCAGTGGCTCCTGTGTGTGATGGACACCACCTGGTCACCTGCCGCGTTGCTGAGTGCTTCCTCGTGGCGGGGAGGGCGTCCTGTGTCGGGCGGGGCTGGGGGTGGGTGGTTTCATCTTCAAGTTGAAGGTGGTGGAGTCACCTGGATGCAGAACTTCTCTCCTCCCCATTAAGCCTCTTTGGGGGACTGTGTGCTCCCTCTTCCCTTTCCCCTTCTCCACGTGAACCTGCAGAGGCAGACATCACCTGATCCCCTGACCCTTGGCCCTGCCGTGGCCTCAGGTCTGGAAGGCCTCTGCAGCTCACGCCCACGTCCAGGCCCCGGGCCTTCCTGCTGTCCAGCTCCAGGTGGGGGATTCGGGACACACTGGCCGCCTTGCCCCTTCAGAGCAGGGGCCTGCGCCAGGCTGCGGAGCCCTGCAGCTCTTCTCCGCCTGCGGCTTGCAGGTCTTCCTGGGAGTTGTGTGGCCTCGAAGCCGCACCCAGGGCGCGGGCCATGCTCACTGTGCACCAGGCTCCCCATGCTTTTCTCAGGGAGGGGTTCCAACACCCTGCTGAGGCCTGACCCCCTCTCTTCCCTGCTGAGTTCCACTGCCCTCTCCAGATGAGCGCAGTCTTCTGGAACCCAGAGCAGAAGCCCCTTCTCTCCGGGCTGCTCAACACTTGCAGGTCGGCACTGTGCTCTCCACCTGCCGGTGAGTCAGACGCCGGCCAGCTCCTGGGCGTTCCTCTCCTGGGCCCTGGCTGCCCTCCACACACCCCTCCCTGCAGCTGCCAGGAGGCCCCCGGCCAGCACAAATGCCCACAGAGGTTAGCGTTTCCCTAACGCCCTCCTCTGTCCACGCCACACCCTGGGAAGAGAGCCCGGGTGGGTTTTTTGTTTTTCTGGATGGTTTTGTTTTATAAAACACACACATCACTTTGTGTTCTGCCAGCACGAGACATCCTTTCTTCTCAAGAATTTTCAGGCATGTTCTTTCTCTGCTTTTCTTTAGAAGATTCTAGTGGGAGATCGAGGAGGAAGTTGGCAGTTTTCCTGGGGAAGCTGTCTGTCTGTCTGTCTGTCAGAGGTGGTCGGATGGGGTGTGATTGCTGCATAGAACCTGGGCAGGGTGTCCAGTCCCAGCTGAGGGCTTGCCTTTGCATTCAGCCCTTGACCCCTGTGGGGAGAGCAGTGGCCTGCTCCTCCTGGACAGGACAGGACGGGGTCCTGAGCGCTGTGCCCCGGGGACTCTTCAGTCCAGACGTTGGCACTTCTGCTCTGCCCCTCAAGGAGAGGCCCCGTGTGATGCTGGAGAGCTTCTTCCCCAACTAGGGGAGCCCATGGTCCATGACTGGTCCTTCCACGTCCAGCTCTGTCCCAGGGACCACCACAGGGCCACCAGCCGTGCCCACGAGCCCTTCCTGAGTGAGTGGCCCTCACCTTTCACCCCCTGCTGCTCCCGGCGCCCACCATGGCATCCAAATAAAAGCATTTAACCAACCGCTGCCAATCAATGCTGCCCAGTTTTACCTTCACGCCGCCTTCTGTTTGTGGCCAAATCGCACTCGTTACAAGCCCCATGGCTCTCGAGAGCTCCTTGCAGGGTTTGAGCCCTAGTGCACTTTGCGTGTTTCCATTTTTTTCCCAAACGTATTTCAGAGAGTGTGCTCTCGAATCATCAGGATCTCTCGGTGACCCCGCTTTCTCTTCATGGGGGGTGAGGGTGGGTGGGGAGAGAAGGCTCCAGGGGCCAAGCTGGCTGGATCCCCCTCCAACTCCTCTGCCATCCGCGTGCCTCGTGGTGGCTGCGCCTGCGTGGGAGGAGGCTGGCCCCAGGAGCAGACCCTATGGGGCCCCTGTGGACGGTCACGGGACCTTTGGCCCTTCCGCATCCACGTCAAGGGTGCAGACAGGAGACTGACAGACGCGTCCAGTCGTGTCCAGCCAGACAGGAGACTGACAGACGCGTCCAGTCGTGTCCAGCCTTGCCATCCGTACCTGGTCAGATTTGCCAAGAGAAACAGAACAGGCGTCTGGTTTTCGTTTTGTTTTCAAGAGAAGCTTCCAAGGCCACCACCCTGAGCGGGATCCTCGGGGTTGGGAATGAGGGAAGCGTTCCGTGGTGTGAGTCTTTCCCAGGAGCCTCAAACGCTAGGTGAGAAGTCAGGACAGGCCACGTGGTGCCTCCTGGGTTCATAGGCCGCCAGCCCCAGGGTCCTCTGGTTTTCCCTTGGCAAAGTCCCGTCGCAGCATCGTCCTGCCTGCAAGTCCTACAGTGCCCACTGCCATGCCAGAGCAGGGGCTTGGGCTGGAGGAGGACCCTCTCCAGGCTCGCTGGCGAGAGATGAAGGGCATCTCACGGTGGGAAACCTCTCCCATGCGTCCCTCTCTCTGTGACTCCATGATCTGCCCATGGCTTCCAAAACTGGGGAAGGAATCGCCTCAAACACAGCAGACCAGGAAAGAAAAGAGCCGCGTGGGTCAGACAGAGGGGTTTGGAGGCCAAGTCCGGGTTCAGAGTCCAGCTCAGCTCGACCCCTTCATGCTCTACGGACAGAAGCCGACACGTCGGAGTCATCTGTCATTCCCACCAGCACAGCCTTCCCAGGAGAGGCCCCGCTGCAAGGGCCACGTCTGTGAGGCTCTGCGGTCACGACCGTCGACTGAGCCATTCCCCAGGGCAGTGCGCTTCAGCAGGAGGAGCCCAGGGCGGTCTCCCCACCATAAACCCTCCCACCACCAGGATCGTTCTCACCTTCAGTTTTCTTACAGTTCGTCGTTACCACCTCTGCAATTAATTCAGATTTTTTTTAACATGAAGCAGGTTTGAGAAACTCACCAGGATCACCATTCAGTGTGGATCAAGTCCTCTGCGGGGTCCACGGGTGAGGCCCTGGGGCTCCGTTTCCGCCCCTCTGTCATTGGGCGGTCTTCCTCGGACCTGGACCTGCGTCCCGTGAGAACTGTGCTTCCTCTTTGCACAGGGCTCTGTGTGCAGAATTCAGAGTGGTCAGACCAGGGTGCACCCCTCTCTGCAGCCCCCGACGTCCACACCAAGCTGTGATGCAAGCTGGTCGCCGAGTCTCTGTTTCCATAGCTATGAAACGAGGCTGACAATCCCTATGAGGTGTCATTAGAACACGTCACATGAACATGTGACAATTCTTAGATGAAGGCCCAGCCAAGAGCAGCCAGTGTCGCCGATCTAGCTGTCACGGCGACAGTATGCACCGTGGTTACCAGTGATCATTACGCAGGCTCTTCTGTTGACAGTCAGCTGACTCAGCATCTCAGGCTACCCTGACAGGGCACCAGAGGGTGGGGGGCTTAGACACCAACCAAGGTTCTGGAGACTGGCGTCAGCTCAGGTGCCAGCCTGGTCAGGGGCTGGTGAGGGCTTGCCTGGGTTCTCAGGTGCCCGGCTGCTTCCTGCGTCCTCACGTGGAGGATCAAGGTGCTCCCTGCCTTCACAAGCACCCTCCTGACCTCACGGCAGCTCCTCTGTCCTGAGAATTTAGGGAAGGGGCAGATAGATGGGCAGCCCACACACCCAGCATGGCGGGCAGCTCCTGGCCTCAGCCGCAAGCCACTTCCTGCTCCTCCCAGCAGGGGGCAGAGCAGGCTCCAGCTCCTCTCCCTCCCCCCTCAACCCCAAGCCCGGGCACCATGGGATCCTTCCCCAGAGGGGGTGTCAGGAAGAGTGGTCTGCTCCGTATGAGGGTACGGTGTCTCAGGCTCTGTCGGGAGAGGTTCCTCTACCCGGCTCGTGTCTCAGTGAGGGTCTCCTGCCTGAGTGAGGGTCTCCTGCCACGGCCATCCACTTTGAGCCAGTCCCCAGGCCTCCTGTGAGAAGACCACCTGCAAGGTCCCTGCCCCTTTGGTGTGTCTTGTTCATTTTAGGACAAAGTCAGTTTTTTTCCAACAGAATGCCACTGACCGCAAAGCTGCACCTATTGTGGATCTTTCTGTGTGGAAAAAATACATATATATATATATATATAAATTACATATATGCATATGTAATATACATAAGTTATATATGAATGTATAATATATATTAAATGCATAAAATATATAATAAAATTCACCTAAATATAGTCACACACACTCCTAATTTTTCAAATCAAGTCTTCAAAAGTATAAAAGATCTGCCATAGAAATCAAAGTTAACTGGACATACTTGTTATGTGCTGGGGGAAACATTCTTTTTTCCTGCATCAGTTGATAATTTCATTTTTATAATTTTTTTTGCACGTTTGAGGTTTTTATGACTCTATGTTGTGGGATCCCTACAGAGAGGGCAGGGTTGCTGTAGTGAACCAGGCGAGCTCTAGCTCACAGCTCCGCGTGTTGGCACACGTGCAGATAAAAACCACTTCCTCCCCGAAAACCCCTGGTTCTGCTCGTTGCCTTCCTGGTCTCCCGTGCGGACAAGCCACCTGGACTGCTCACCAAACACAGGTTCCTGGCAGGCAGAACTGGCCCCAGGTGGCGAGGAACGTGCTTCAGTGTTGTGTTACACTTTCTAGCAGAAAATTAGGAGGGACACTGAGGAAAATGTATTTCGAATGGATAGGATTTAATGCAAATCGATTTTTTTCTTTAATGCATTAATTTTGCAATCTGCTGGCTTAGTAAATCACTTCGGGGTCCACTAAACAAAGCGTCTTCTCTTTTAAAGATATTCTGGAGTGTGTACAACAACATCCCCCCTGTGACCAGCCTGCCTTTGAGATGTAGTTACCATTTGATGAGAGGAGAGAGGCGACCACTTTGGTAAGTGTCTGACCTGTGCCTTGAGGTCATGGTGGGAGGGAGGGGTTGGGGACCTCAGGAGAGATCTTCTCACCTGTGCATCTCTCCTGTGACGCTGGCTGAGGCCCAGGTCTGAGGGCAGATGCCCTCCCTTCCTCAGTAGCTCGGTGCCAGGACCAGGGAGTTGGACACTGAATTTGCCCAGGTCAGAGTCTCAATTAGCAGCAGCTCCGGTCCCAGTCCTTCATCCAGTCTGCTATTTACTTGTGATTAAAATGAAATGATCCTCAACTCACTTGGTAGCAAACCACAGAAACCTAAACTGAGTCAAGAGTGTATTTTTCTGGATCTGTAAGCCAGGCCCCGGGTAGGGATGATGCGATGGCTGCAGGTCCAGGCCTGAGGCTGTCATCAGACGCTCCCCTGGAGCTTTCCTGGGTGGTGGAGTTTCCAGGTGGCCTCCTATTTGTGGTGGCAAATGGCCTTCATGAGCTCCGTAGGACTCAGCCTGGAATGTGAGGTGGAGCTGTGCACTCATCCTCCGTCCCCAGAGGGTCCAGGGAGCCGGCACCACCTCCCTGAGATCCAGGACCCTGTTCCCACACCCTCCCTAACCCTAACCCCAACCCTAACCCCAACCCCAACCCCAACCCCTCCAGCTCCGGGGCTGGGGAGCTCATTGAGAAACGCGGGTGGCGTCTGGTTTTGAGGTGTCTGCGGTTGAGGCAAACCCAGGCAGGAGCGCCTTTTCTACGAGGCTGAGCTGCGCCTGTGGGTGTAACTGTGGACGTTGCTCTTTGATCCAGGGAAGAGGACAGTAATGCCAAGGGCGGCGTCTGGAAGATGAAAGTCCCCAAGGACAGCACGGTAGGTTTGTCCCCATCACTTCCCAGAGCTGCTGGGCTCGGGTGGCCGAGGCTGCATGGTGGGGCTGTTTTGGGCTTTTCAGGTCACCTGCCTCCGGTCTCCAGCCGGGCAGGGGGAGAGAAACTCATTTCCACCCCTGGAGATGCGCTGCTTTACACTCCACACTGTCACCTTGAAACGAATCGTGCCTGGGTATGGAAATGGCGTCAGGGGGACACCGCACACTTTGCAGAAGGCAGCCGTCTCTGCGGCCGTCCTTCCTCGCCTGCAATAACTGACACATGGAAGTTGGTTTTCCCTAGAGGGAAGCAGGATCCCTCTTCCAGGGGCTTGCTGCCCCTCAGCTGGGTGCTCCTGAGAATGGCCAGGGCATGTGGAACCAGCTGAGTGTCCGCAGCTTCTTTGGGTTTCATGGGAGGCTGTCCCCAGCCTCTCCTGGAGGCCAGGGTGAGATGCTGGTTTGCAGAAGCCTCAGCTCAGAAGCCCAGATTTTCCAGGAGTGGGAGTGGGCTCCAGGTCCTCAGCCTGTCCGAAAATACACATGAGCATTAAAAGTGGCTGTCCTCAGCCCCAGGAAGCCACGAAGCTTCACCCAAAATGAAGGGAAGGAAAGTGCTCCCCAGCCTCACCTTGTTGATGGTTTCTCTCAGTGGATACGAAGCTCCCAGATTGAATGTCCCCAGGACCCCTCCGTCTGAGCTGGAGCATTTCCCGGTAAACAGACTTAACGACAGGACCGATTGATCTGTCAGGGTGCCAACCACCACGCAAGGTGCACAGCGCCAAGGTGTGTGACTCGGCCGCCTTGATTAAAACATCAGAAGACAAACACCACACCAGGCAAGGCCTGGGAGCCCCCGCCCACCTCAGAGAGACAGCAGAGAACGCAAGGGAAGAGCGCCTTCTGAGATTTCACCAAGAATCCTTTGTGCCTTTCTGTGTTGTCCACTCACACTGGACCTTGAATTCTGCAGGAAGCAGTCCTGCTGGCTATGTCCACAGGAAAGTGGCCCAGAGGTGGTCTCCCCTCTGTCCTTGCTAGCCCCTCGGCTACACCTGGTCCCAGGAAGCTTTCCTGTCGGCACCATCCCCTGAGCCCAAGCCGCTTGGCCTGCCGGTCCTCGCTGCCCCTTGGAAGTCTGGGGGCCAGGCCTGCCTGGGAGCAGAACAGGGGCTGGAGTTCTCCCACCCAGGACACCTCCTCCCTCAGCCTCCTCACTGACAGATAAGAGACGAACATGAGGACTTTGGGGAGGGGGGAGACCTGCGGATGAGAAAGGAGGGTCTAGGAAAGAGGAGACGCCTCCATGAGGGTGGAGGCCACCTTTCGGCTCCCTGGTGAACTGCGTTGCCTTGGTAGAGTTGGCTGCTGTCACAAATAGCGACTGTGCCCAGTGCCTGACCAGAGGGCCCTGCAGCTGTTTATGGGAGCACCTTGCAGGTGGCGATCACTGAGCTCACGGAACGCTTCCCTGATGGAGGCGACTCTGATCCCCAGAGGTCGGCCCCATTGCAGGGGAGGCCACAGAGTCTGTGAGCAAGGACACAGGGGACCAGCTTTTCAAAGGGAGGAAGTAAGAAGGCCGGGAGGCCCCCGGGTCCTGAGCAGATGTCAGACCGCGTCAGTGGGCGTGGCGTGCCTGGAGCTCCAGAATTTCCCACGGCCAGGAGGCAGACGGAGTGTGGACCTGTCCTTCCAGGGACCTGCACACCATCACACACGCACCTGCCGATTGGCACCAACATTCCGTGCCAAGAGAATGGAGCCGGGCCAGTCTCTAGGCTTCAGGGAAGGTGCACTTCCCGTCCGCGTTCTTTCCTCGGGTGACCTTGGAGGTACTTCATCAGATGCTAGAAAAAAGAGAAGGATTTTTCCGGCAGCACCCAAATGCAATCGCTCTGCATCGGCGAGAGGTAAAAAAACAGGAAACCGACCATCCTTGAAGGCACGCCTGCCCCTGCCATTCTTGCAGCTTCGTCAGCTCGCTCGCCAGCCACTGGCTGTCCTGAGACTGTGACCCTCTCGTCTATCTGGGGGAGCTGTTTGTAACCCGGGGCACCACGTGCCTATGGTGGGCGTCCACCCCGCCAGGCTGCAGATGTGGCCATGGGAGGCGTGTGTGAGGTAGAGGCTGAGACTCGTTCACCTGCTGAGCACCGTTGTCTAAAACTCTGTGTGTGTTTTGTGTTGTGTTTTTATCATTTTCCCGCTTCAGTCCACGGTTTGGAAAGAGCTGCTGTTGGCCACCATCGGGGAACAGTTCACCGGCTGTGCAGCAGCAGGTAAGGGAGTCCCCGCCCTGTCCCCCGCCCGGGCGAGCTCTGTCCAGTGCTGCCTGCACAAGGCCATCTCTGTGTCCCTCTTGCTGCATGACCGGAGGACGCTGACTCGGGAGCTGTGAAGTCACTGACTTCTTTTTTTCCGTGTGATTGCAGGGTTCAGTGTTAGGTGTGGCTGAGTGTGCGTGTGCCTGTTTCCACCTGTGCACACTCATCCTTGGGTTCTGCACCCACAGATCCAATCAGTCACAGATCAGAGATACTGGAAGAGCTAATCCAGCCTGGATTAAACGTGCACATCCGTCTTTCCTTTACTTATTCTTGAAACAGTGCATAATAACTGTTTGCAATGCTGTTTGCACAGCATCGATGTTGCCATGTCACATGACCGTAAGTTGCTATGCAGTATAAGGGACCTCGAGGGGACTTCAGGTACAAGAGGGTCATATGCAAATACCGTGGCATTTATGTGGGGGAATCGAGCATCCACGGGTTTTAGCATGGGGGTCCTACAACCCATCCCCTGCAGATACCAAGGAGCGATTTCTACATCACACTCCTACATGCAGGTGTGCACACACACACACACACACACACACACACCCCTATATACACTTCCATGCATAACTCAACTTTATTGTACCTACAACCATCTTACCAAAATAAATAGGCAGAAAGAAGAGACACCGCCATCAGTGGGCCCTGAAGGCGGTTGGTGCTGGTCTCCTCCGTGTGCTCCGTGTCTTCTGGAAGGGAAGGTGCGTGGTGTCCAGTGGAGTCTGTAGGGAGGCAGGGACCCTCCATCCCACTCAGTCCCTGCCCCTTCCTCTTATTCTTCGTGGCCTTTGTTCAGAGAGGGCTTTCATAGGGGCAGGGCTGTGCCCCTGTCATCCCACAGGGTCCCGCCACCAGGGGCCGGTGAGTGAGCACCTTCCTCCTCTTGGCGCTGGGGACAGAACCAGGGCCTCCTGCATGCTGAGCTCAAGCTCCTCCCCTGACCCCGCTCAGGCCCCTCTGCAAACACTCGGCTTTGCTCTGCGTCCGTCACCCAGAGGACCCAGCAGCTGCTCGGGTAGGGTTGTTTCCCTCAGGGACCTCTCCCTGAGGGCCTGGGCAGCAGACCTTAGAATAGCAGCTGTCGTGCTCAGCGTTCCGTTAGGCCTTCAGCGGACTCTTACTGATCGTGTTCTCGCTATTGCTTGCTAGAAGGTTTGCACGGTGGCCCTCCGACTCCTCAGAGGGCTGTCCGTGGGCACCCCAGGGCCTCGCCAGCCCAGCACCTCCCCAGCTCCTCCCCCAGCAGCCCAGAGATCCCACTTCAGTTCTGCTTACTTCTTCCACTGCTTTTTATCCACTAAGGCAAAGCTCAGCTTAGGGTAAAAGTGTCCTCGAGGCCGTGATTCCTTCTGTCAGTAGGGAACATCAGCGAGCTTACATGTGTGACCACGAACACCTGGACCCCCGGGAGAGGAAGTTGTGTAGGAATTGCCCCTTTTCTAGAACCAGGAGAAGTGTAAGTGATCAACACCCCCCACTGAATGAGGAAGGCCAGCTGCCCCCCACCCGCTTTTCCCCCATATCTGCCTCAGCTGAGCTACCGGTGGCGAGTCCTCTGGGCCATGTCTGTCCCCTTGGAATGGTGGCTCCTCCTGGCTCTGCTGCCTGTGCTGCTGGCTGCTTCCCCTTAGGAGTGGAGCGTGTTTGCTGGGGGCCTGTGCGAACCCGGCCATTTGACCTTGCTCTGCGAAGGCCTGTGCGCTTTGCTACGCCAGGTTACCAAGCCGAGCCCAGCCAGACACAGACAGCCCGGCCTGTTTGGTGCCCACCAGTCACCTCTCCTGCTGGCCAGTGGTGCAGAGAAGGCTGTCCCGACCCCGGGACGCACAGATTTCCCGAGAAGGCTGGTCTGGCAGCCTCATGGCCTCTCCTGACAGTGGAGAGCTGCCCAGCCCCCTCTTTATTTTGACACGGACTATATCATTCAGCTCCAGCAACTGTATTTTTTAAAATGTCAATTAAAACACGAGGAGCGCCTACCTTCATCGACAACATCCGCTCTTGATGGGAGTGCGTTTCGGGCTTGGCCACCGCCAGAGGCCTGTGGGTTCTGCTTGATTCTTCTGCGTGCAAAGTCCACACTTCTAGAGCTTGGTGGGCATGCAGGGAGTGTGCACGTCCCTGCCACTAGCATGCAGACCAAGGAGCAGGACCTCACCAGCCCCCCAAGTCTCCACTCGCCCTCCCTCCCTCCCTCAGAGGGCCACCAGTGCCCCTCTTACCTTCCTCTAAGGTTGCCAGTGTCTCTGTGAGGGGTGATGTTGGTGTGCTCATCTCGCCAGCTCAGCTTCATTTTAAAAGGAGAGAAGGAAGAGCGGGTGGGAGGGAAGGGAGGAAGGAGTTGATCACTGAAGATAGTCTGAGGAAATGAGATGTGCCTCATGGGGATTACACTCAGGTACAAGATGCCTGAGCCTTCAGAGACAGCTGGAGGGACGGACGGACGGTATGGACGCTGGGATCTGCAGAGCCTGGTGGGTCAGGTGGAGCACTCCGCCCAGGCAGCTCCCGAGGTCAGCAGTGCTCAGTTTCCCATTGCACCCCAATGCTGAGCATGCTGGTGTGGAGAGCTGAGCTCTTTCGTGGTCAGGCCATGGACAGGAGGGCCAGTAGTCAGGCCTGGGCAGCCACTGCTTCACTGCCCGGCAGCCTCCACACAGTAACTGGAAGAGCACATAGCCATGGACCAGCCTCACTGTGTGGCCTCCGTTCCCTGCCGTCCATGGGGCCACCTGGGGTCTGGAATCTCATTGAAAATGCAAAGCCAAAGATAAATAAATAAATAATGCAGATAAAACCAACCAGTGCAGGCAGATGCCTCCATGGCCGTCCATGGAGGGAGGGACGGTCCCCGCTGAGCCTTGGGGAGCTTCCCTCCAGCCCACCCTTCAGGACAACCAGAGGGAGCCGAAGGGAGGCCCCAGAGGGCAGGAAGGGCTCATAGGGGAGGAAAGGGACAGCAGATGCACAACTGGGAACACAGGGCCCACCACATCCAGGGCCAACCAGCCACCCCAGGCTCTGCAAGCCTCTGGCTGCAGGTGGGGGACATTCTTGCCGTTCTCAGCTAAGGCAGCAAGGTGTGGAGGGAGAGGTCATTAGGGTGCACTTGGCTTTCAGGAGGCAGGGGATTGCACAACCGAGGCAGAGGAAGTCTCAGCACAGGGTAAGAGACAGACAGACAGCTTTGGTGACATGTCAGCACAGGGTAAGAGACAGACAGCTTTGGTGACATGTCTAAAGGGCAAAATTCTTATCTGGAAAATGCGTTTGGCTGGGGCACTTCGTTTATCTAAGTCCCACGGGGCGTGGGGGATGAGACCGCCGTCCCCACGAGTGCCATTAAACCACTCCTCACAAGGCCTTGGGGACCCCCCTGCCCCGCCCCAGCCCTGACTTGAAGTGAGGAGGACCAGTGCTTAAAGGTCACCCGCGGACTTGCCCGTCTCAGTTCCCTTCTCGCCTTCTTCCTGCAGATGACGAAGTCATAGGCGTCAGCGTCAGCGTGCGGGACCGGGACGATGTCGTCCAAGTCTGGAATGTAGATGCCTCCCTGGTGGGTGAAGCGACCGTTCTGGAGAAGATCCATGAGCTGCTGCCCCACATTTCTTTCAAGGCCGTGTTTTATAAACGTAAGTGCTTCTCTTCCGGTTGCTACTCGGCAGCTCACTCGCTCGTCCTTTCAGATAGACACTGTCACAGAGGAGGCGGAGGCCGGGCCACCTGTCACTCAGGCAGCTCAACACAGCACAGCCAAGCGTGTGCTTCTAAATAGAGGAGTTGAGTCTCCAAAGTTAAAATGGGGGTCTATCCCCGCCTAACTGCGCACCTCCGAGAAGGAAAGACGCATTGTGTTTGTGATTTCAAAAAATTTAAATCTGAACTTGATTTTGTCCTTCTCGGGGGAAAAAAAAAAAAGAATAAATCACACTCCATTGGAAACAACAATAACCAAAAAATGTCATCATATGAGCCAGCAGGTAGATGTTCAATCATCCCTTTGCAAATGGGAATTTATTATGTGTAACGTCTGTGCCGGTGGAGGCCACTCATCCCGTGCAGGCACGACTGGCCCTCCCACTTGGTGGAGGCCACTCATCCCATGCAGACACGACTGGCCCTCCCACTTGGTGGAGGCCACTCATCCCGTGCAGACACGACTGGCCCTCCCACTGTAGTGCCCTCGCTTGCTCACCATGCTGGCTGGGACCCAGAAAGGAGCAGGACTCCGCGCACAGCGGGGGTGTCAGCGCTGTGGACAGCCGTGTGCACCCTGTGTCTCCATCCTGACCCACGTGCACTGCTCTCGCGTGTTCTTTTGGGAAAGCCATCTTTTGCACAATGAAACCATCGTAACGCTGCTCAGCCAGTGTTTGGCAGGCCAGGCTGCAGGTCACGCTTTTAACCATCAGTCAGAGAGAAGAGCCATGTGATGAGTTTCCTATGTCCCAAACTGTCCCCAGAGTCACTAACCCATGTTTTGTTTGGTTTTTACTTTTTAACTACTGTATTTCATCAAATCTAAGATGCTCTGGATGATAAGAGGTCTCTTTTTTTAAGTATGACTAAGGGAAAAAAAAGAAAAAAAAGTTTTCAATGAAACTATGAGCCCATTGTCGATTCCGATACACCGGGTGGGGTAGGGTGGGGTGGGGTGGGAGCATCTTAGAAGTGCTGAAATACACGTCATCGTCATTTCACTTTTTCCAACTTCTTGCCAAAAAGAATAAAATAGCAAATTTTGTTTAGTGATCATCCTAGTACAATGGCCGATACGAAAACCAAGGCCCCAGTGGGGAATCGTCCAGGCAGGCGCAGACGGCTCAGCTCTGCCTGGGGAGACTGGCAGGCCCTGCGGGTGTTGTTGGGAGGCACCGCTCCTTGGAGTTTTAAATGAAAGGTCAAATAAAAGAGACAATTCTGCGGAAGGTGCTTATTGGCTGTGCAGCGAGGAGAGTCCAAATGTGTCGGTGCCATTTCCGTTCTTTAGGGACACATTGATTGCATCTTCACTCCAGATGGTCATTTAAAGGCCTCCAAGGCTCTTTTCTATTCCACGAAATTGACAAGCAGAAACTCAAAAGGGAGTGGGCTGACTCAGGAGAAAAGCCAGGAGGTGCGGAGCCAGGCCCAGCGTCTCCCAGAGCACCACCCTCTGCTTTCTCACCTGAGCATGGAGGAGGTTGTCGGTAGATGATCTGCAAGGTCCCTTCTTCTTCAGAATCCTAAGAACAGGTCTCCCAGAGCCACGGGTCAGCAGCAGGAGTGCGTGCTTATTAGGCAATCAGGCCACAGGGTGCTTAGGCTGGTCAGTGGGGCCATGGCAGTGACCAGGGAGCTGGGGCAGCGCAGATGACCCATGCCCTGGCTGTGTGGTAGCAGGTGCGGGGAGAGAAAAGCCACACAGGGAAGCGGATCCAGCCAGCTGATCGAGGTGGGCGGAGCCTCAGGGCGGGGCCAGGTGAAGCCCGAGCAATGCAGAGCTGGCTGTGGTCTCAGTGACACCCAGACTTCAGTGGCACCGAGGAGCGTTCAGGACTCACGTTGTTCTCAGAATCTGGAAGGGCAAGGGGCAGTGCTGTTGTTTACCTAAGTAGGTGGTCCTGGCTCACAGGGCCTCCAGGTTGCCCAAAATCAGACCCACAGCCCCCGAAGTCGTCCTAGGCCAACCTAGGGTAGAACTGGCCACCCGGCCTTGACTCCGTCTTGCTGATCGGCTGCTGTGTCAGTATCCACCAATGTGTGGCAGCTGGGTGACCGTGGAGCTTCCGTGCAGGAAGGACACCGGCATGTTCTGTCATGGCCTCGAGTGGGTGGGTGAGAACTGGGCCATTGCTGCGTGCTTTCAGCACCGATGGATTATTTGAGTGAGAAATGCAGTGTACACCGGACTCGGTGGGGCAAGCCTGTAATCTCAGCCATTTGAGAGGCTGAGGCAGGAGGATCACAAGTTGGAGGCCAGCCTCAGCAGCTTAGCAAGGCCCTAAGCAATTTAGCAAGACCCTGTCTCAAAAAATAAAAAGGGCTGGGGATGTTGCGCAGGGGTTCAATTCCCCGTACCAAAAAGGAAAAAGGAAGAAAGAACCACACAGTGTACAGATACCCCCTCACACACAGACACACGCATTCCCCAGTGTGACAGAGGTCCTCTCTGAACACTGCTGAGAACAGGGGCAGGCAAACCAGCACCCGGAGCCAGGTTCCCTGCTTCCCTGTCCTTCCCTCCTCACCTGCTTTTGTTTGGGTGCCGCAGAGGATAGTTTTTTTACAGCTCTTAAACCTGAAAAGAATCAAAAGGAGAATTAAATTTTGTGAAACACAAAAATTACTTGGATTTCAAATTTCAGAGTCTGTAGTTTCCTTGGCTCCAAGTGCCCACTTGTATCCATAGTGTCTGTAGCCGTTTTAATGCAATAGGAAGTCCTGCTTTCAGAAAAAGTTCACTGCCCCCTGGCTTGGAGAGCAGTGGTCCATCCCCTCCCAGGGTGCCCTCGGGACCCCTGCCCTAGTACGTGTTCAGTATGGCTTCAAAGGTGACGGGCACCTTGCAGCATTTCCATTAAGGCCACCCCAGACTGTCCCTCACACCTGGGAGGCATCTGAATCCCTGGTCAGTCTGTGTCTCTGGCCTCATCATCTGTAGGCCGGCATTGTGGTCGCTCTATGGCTTCTCTGACACCAGAGAATGTGGCATTGCAGGCCACACCAGGCTTCCTTTAGTGTCTGCCCTAAAGCATCTTGCTTAAAAAGAAAGAAAAAGCACAGGGAAGTATTTGTAAAGCTGTAGCCATAAGAAATGCTAAACTAGGCCAGGTTTCAGGCCCCTCCTGGGATTCTGACCGACCCCAGGTAACCCTGGGTGCCAGGCAGCACGTCTCCTCCGTGTCACCCAAATGGAGAGAATGTCACCGTGGTCCTGAAGGACTAGTAGTCCTGCCCTCGCCCCCACCCCAGCAATAGTCTCTGTGAAGAACCAGGGAGGGGCTTCAGAAGTGAGGTGGCAGCCCACCTGTGTCTCCCCAGGACACAGGGCCAGTGGGGACAGGGCGGGGGACAACGCATGCAGGATCCTGAATCTCCCTGGCTGCATCAGACCCCGCTCCACAGTGATCCCTAACCAAGTCCAGAGGCAGCTTCTCAAACGCGGCCTTGGCCCTGGAGGCCCTGTCACCCACAGGTCTCTGCGGGTCTCCCCACTCCTGTCTTCCTCTTTGAAAACATTTGTGGTAGCATGATTTCTTTTATTTCATCCTCGAGTTGGTCATTACAATGACTAATTTTGCAAGCCAGGGCATCGGGCTGAAAATCCACGGGGAGTGGGGAAGATCGGGAGAAAGCGAAGACCCCCAGCCTTGTGCCAGTTTGGGCGGGGTAGCAGAGTATTCTGTGCCGCCTGGCGTGGCTCTTGTTCTGTGTCCCTTTGGTGTTAGTGTCCTCCGCTGGGCTCGGCGTGCGTGGCGGGTGAGGCAGGCCCGCCCCCTGCGTCTTCTGGGTGTCTGTCCCCTGAGCTCTTTGCCTGCAGCCCCACGTCTTCCCTTCATCAGGACTGGGCATGCGTCACCCTCGTGGGCCCAGCAAGAAGAGACAGGCAGCATGCCCCGTGCTTGTTGATCCCGTTTTAATTTCCATGATTACGAGTCTCAGGAAGTGCACGCCTTAGCTAACAGTTACCGGCCAAAAAAAAATAAAAAGTATCTGAGCGCTTGCCAGGATTTGGGGAAGCTGGATGAGGTGCCTGGAGGAGGGTTGGCCCATCCTTTGCTTAAAGTTTTCTTCCCTTTTTTTCTTTTTTTGTTTTTTTCTGTCCTTTAGCCCACGAAGAGCATCATGCTTTTGAAGGTGGACGTGGAAAACACTAATTGCACTCTAGAGAATTCTTTGTCCTTTGCTGATTGGTTTTGGAAACGGTCTTAACAGGAGGGAGAGTGAAGAGAAGACTTGCTGGAGCCGATGCTGGTCGATTAGCGTGGGTTTCTGTCCTTGCAGAGTGGCAATTAGGACTCACAGTGGCAAGAGCAGCGGTGGGGTGGGGGAGGGGAGGGTTGCTTCCCCATCACTCGCTTTTTTTTTTAAGAATTTTTTTTTTTTTAGATTTTTAAATTCTCTGTTCTTTTCACTCCATTTTTTTTTTTTTTTTTTTTTTGCCCTTTAAAATTCTTTATTCGGGCTAATTATTGTTTTCTCCACTCCCTGTTCCCTCTGAATGGCTCTGCCACCCCTAGTTAATGAGACTTTGCGCAGCTGCCTTTGAAGCCACGCTTACTAGCTAGTAGGAGCGCTAGCTGGGGGGAGCCTGGCTCCTGGTTGGTTGTTGTGACACATTCCTGGGAACCATGAGCTGGCCATTGTTTTTTCTGTCCCAGGGAAAAGAAAAACCATACTTAAACTGATTTTGCACTGACCTCACGCACATCTCTTTTTTCCATCTTAAAACTTTTTTTTTTTTTTAAGCAGTCAAAGGAAAATAACCGTTTGCCTAACATGAGAACTGTAAGCACGTTTTAGTATCAGAGTACAGAAAGTCAAACTCCAGGTCTTTGAACCTGGGTGGAAATGTTTCTGACCAGAATTTCAACTGGGCATCTTCCATGACAGCTCAGAGCAGCAGCCCGGGGTCCACCTGCTATTTCCCATGTAAAGGGGAATTGGTATTTTTTAATGGTTTGAAAGAAGCGTCTTCCAAAGTTCTGGTGTGTCACCCCATTAGGACTTTCCAAAGCACCTCCGTCACGTTTTCTTAGAGGACCCCTGTCCCTGCTCTTCTGGTGGGTCTTTTCTGATCCTCCGTGGCCTCTAGCCTGGCAGCTGTCCCCTGCATTGTCACCTAGGAGAAGCAGCTTAGATCTATTTCCAGGAAACCCGTGAGCACTCCCAAGGCTGAGCTTTGTGTACATCCCGCCCTTATTGATTATTGGAATTGTTGACATGCACTGCAATCACTACCAAAGAAATACCAGTTTCAGCAGAGGGAAACGGCCCGTGGGGAACTTGGAGGCCCACTCAGAACATGCCGGCTCCCTCTCTCCACTTTGCCCCACTGGGTGCTTTTACCTGGGCAAGGGCAGGTGCCGGAGGGCCGCTCTCCTGGCCTGCTGAGTCTTGGGAACTGGCACAGACACACAGCTCTCAGATCTCCTGGCACCGGAAGTTCTGTGCTGGGCAGCCCAGCGAGAGGCGGGCAGCTCCCACTCCTGAGTGAGACACTCCCTGCGACAGGGGACTCTCCGCAGCCCTGGGTGGTAATGCCCTGTGCCCTCTCCCGCATCTCTAAGCACAGCAGCCGTGACAATCATGGTTTTTACAAGTGCTTTTTTCTAAACTCGAGTTTCTTCGGCAGTTTCAATATGAGGTATAAGAACACTGAGTCCCGTTAGCAAAAGTCTGGGACGGCTCTCTCTGAACCATGTATGTTTCTCTGAACATTCAGCTGATTTTAAAATTATTTCTCGAGAATTTAAAAAAAAGTCAAAGTCATTCTGGAGATGAAATTCTTTTTTAGAATATACGTATTTTTCTGATTGATTAGAAAAAAGGATAAAATTGACTTCAGTATCATTGTCATATATATTTCCATACATAAATGGATTTTGAGGGATTTTTATTTTTGGACTTTATTTAAAGCATTTGTGATGCTGTGTTTAACTTTTGCCTGTGTGTAGCCTTTGGAGTACAAATAAAATAAAATAGGAATGTTAGGCTCCTGTTAATGCTTTCCAGTTTCTATCGTTTATGATCTTGGAACCTGAGAAGCCCACAATGTAGATTTTGGTCCGATGAACTTGTGCCACTATTTCTGACCCTTTGGAGAACAGCGACCATGAGGAGGATTTAATTTGCCTAATGTTAAGAACCTATCATCTCAATTACTTTAAGAATGGATTTTTGTCAGATTTTGCTTTGGAAATTGTTTTAATTGAATATTTAGTCATAATAGACTTTGTATGAACTAAGCTGATTTAATCAGTTTAAAAACCTCTCATTACCTTCTTAGATTAAAGAAGCTAATACTCTTCTGAGGGAGAAGGAAGTCCCTTGCAGGGCATGTGACTTCTGCCGTAGGCAGTTGGCCCCTCTCGGCCAGGGCTGGGGCGGCTCTTGGTCCCATCAGCCAGGGGCGGCCTTCTGGTCTGGGACAAGAGCCTCGGGCCCACGGAGCTCGCTTCCCCTCTGGCAGTTCCCCAGGGTCTGTGATGCAGAGCCAAGAAATCGATGGAAGCTGATGTGGGCACTTGCTTCTGTTAGAAGGGTAGGCCCGCTAGGCGGGGGCCTTGGTCCCCTTAGAGACTGGCTCCCACGGCATTTGGGTTCCTCGATTTTAAGGTTTTCTCTTCCCCCTGAACTTCCCCTTGCGTTTGAAATGAGGATAGTTTAGAGCAAACCTTACAAATGAGATAATGTGCTCATGGTACACTCCATGGAGGAAGAGGCGGGAGAGGAAGGCGGAATCCTAGTAACTGAGGTGAAGGCAATCCCACCCTGGCCTCTCCTCCACCAGCTCTTGTCTACCACACACGCAGTCACAGGATGTCACAGTTGGGGGGGACCCTTACATTGAGTGGGGTGCTGCGGACATGTTATCCAGCCTGCTGGCTGCCTCCTGGGCACAAGGCCAGCAGCCTCCTGGCAATAGCCTCCTTGTGAGGCCTAGTGTCCCCTGCAGGGCTCCCTGGTCAGCACTGAACGTCTGCCCAGCCCGGCTACAGACATGACCACCTATTGCAAATGGCTCCTCATGTTCTCTGGCTCACCTGGGGCTGGAGGCGACTGACTGCTGGGACAGCAGGTGGACCTTTGCCCTGGAGGCTGCACTCTGCAGGCTCCTCCCTTCTGTGACCCACAGCTGACAACGTCTGTGTTGGTCACTTGGTGGCGCTGCCTCCCAGCCAACAGGACCCCGCCCGCATCTGTGGGGCTGCTGGAAGATCCTACTGCGAGTTGCTCTTGGGCTTTTATACAGATCAGATGAGAAGGTGCAAAAGTCACTCTTACTGCTCGACATTTAGTTCTTGTTCACCTAATAAGAACTCTCCAGACACGCTTCAAAACAACCTGGAACCCTAAGTTCTCATTGGCCCTATAGGCAGTCAGGAAGATAGTAAAATAGACTTACGAATAAGAGGTACAGGAAGTATTTTATCAGACAGTATGCCTGAAGACAAAAAGATAGGATTTGATTTCTCTTTTTAACTTGCTGAATAGAGTATGCATTTCCCCCCCCCAGCACACACACACACACACACACACACACACATACACACACACCTCCTGTATTTGGGTTTCTGGAAGATTTCACTCATTCCAAAGCAAGTGGGCTGTCTGTGCACTGTGGAGTGTTCTTAATAGGCTGAGGCCAGTTAAAATTATTCTGGAGTTTGGTGACTTGGGACTATAAAAAGCCTGGGTAATTTTCTCTGTTGACAACAAGGAGTCAGAGGGTGAAGAGGAAACAGATGGGGTACAGAAAAGAGCCCCCCAAGTGAGTTCCTGGGAGGCAGTTGGATGGGTTTCCTTCCACTTCTCTCAAAAAGCCCCGGAGATCCCCTGCCGTCCAACTGCACTGCTCCGGGCTTGTTTTCTGTGATCATTTACATAACGTATCAAAGTCTGAGACCTTATTCTGTTAACACACTGAAGCCACAAGTCGCTGATTTCATGGTACTGACCTGGCTCCATTTGTACAAGGAAACCCGGGGGTTCTTAGGATTTGAGAGCAGAAGGGACCTTTGAGATCATCTTCGGGGGCTTCTCGCTCCCGAGTAGGCAAAAGAATCCCAGGTGCTCGCTCACCTGGGGCTGTCTCCAGCTCCCCTGGGGGTCGGGGAGGGCTGGACATCTGCATTTTCAGCTAGCACCCCAGTGACCCTGATGCTCGTGGTCCTCACTTGAGAATGCCTGATCCTACCCAACCTCTGCACATGACAGGTGAGAAACCACCCCAAGCCCTCTCAGATCTCTAACACCAACCGCCCTGCAACGCTGCATGCGGAAGACTGTTACGATCAAGCCTTGAGTAGATGATGCTCGTAAATAAGAAGTTTATGGCCAGGACCACAGCTCTCCGAAGTAGCCCGTCTCTGGAAGTCCATAATATAAAACCTTACTTGCAGAGTGCCGGCTTTTCCCTTTTATAAATACCATTTCAGCCTGTTAAGAGAAAAGAAATTAACGTTCAGAAAAAGTCGCTGCTCCATATGCACAGTAACTACTTTTCTATAATGTCTTATAGCATCTGGGGTTCAGCATCATTGAACAAGATTAAATGAATGTTATAGAGCTATAAAATTGCATGTAAAATAACGCAAAATTGTGCAGATGACTATCAGAGTAGCCTGCGAATGAATTTCCACTAAAATTAATTGTCACTCTCTAAATGTAGCTTAGCAAAGCTGTTACTAAACTGAAGGGATTTTTTAATACGTGGAAGTCTCAGAAAATCCAATGAGGGTCCCCAAACCCTGGGAACGATAAGTAAAAGTCATTGTGAAGTCAATATTTTTTTGTTCTTCATTGCTCCTGAAATTTAGAGTGCCATCTCTTATGTGTGCGTTGAATGTGCCTTAGAATATCCAATAGGACAGGCTTTGGATATTCTATTGTGTCTCTCTGAAATCACAAGGTGGAAGGAATCTGTGTTACGTGTTTCATTTGAGTTGCTGCCTGAGAGAGTTATAATCTCACAGAGTGAAATGAAGAGTTCTAATTTCAACTCGTGATAATGAAGTCAGGATTTTTCTTGAACTCTTATTTTGGAACAAAGTGATTATTTGGGATTTATTAAACTGGCAACATTGCATTCAAGAAGTGAGCATCAAGTAAATATATGTGTTTCTGAGTTCTCTATCACAAATGAATGGAAACTGTTGTCTTTTTACGTACAAAGATGCAGTTGGAAATAAAAGTTAAAGGTGAGATTTTTAGGTCTGATATTTTTCATTATATAATGAACAGGGACTATAAAAGGACTTGGAACATTTCAATCAACTTCCAGGGTCTGTGTTTTCAAATGGGGCGGTTCATTTTGTGAACCTACCTTAAATGCTTCCCCAATTTTGCAGACCTTTATCAGGTAACGTGGCTTTCAACTACTGTCATGTTTACTTAAAATGCATTAATGCTGTCTTCTTCATATTGGTTTATAATGAGTCACTCTAACTTCGCACAGTTTAGTTTCATTTGAATTATTGCTCAGAAGAATTAGAACTTTGAACTCGGGAGCACACTTGAACTTGAGATGGCTAGCATCACTGGCCCTGAATTTAAAATCTTATCAGTTGCCTTGAAGGCATGCATCCTGTGCAGCCTCCTACCTGCGTAAGCTGAACCAGGTTTGTAGGCCTCATGTTTTGGATCTCCCAGTGCCCCCGCCCCCATTTATACCATCTGTGCCCCGTGCTGTTGGGGACCCTTTCACATCTGGCTACAAGCTGGTGTAATGTCTTTCCTTTTGATCTGGTTTCATCTAGTGATTTGCTCAGTATTTTTAAGGTCAGACTGAAAAGTTTTCTGTTCTAGTTATTTTTGATTTTATGCTGTGTGCGGTGTTTGATGTGCGGATACATGTGAAAGTTGCTCCTATGAGCCAGTAATTTTTATTCCAGCCTTTTGCAGCAATAAGGTAAGATTAGTCTGTCCTCTTCTTACTTGGAAATGCACTGATTTATGTGTTTGGTGCAAATGTTTATTCATGCCAAAGTTCTTGCCGCGTTCTAATTTGGGACTCTGTCGCTATGAATTTGTGCTCCTTCCTCTTTCGAGTTAAAATTTTACAGAGTGTGCTTAGGGGTTATTAGTTTGCAGAACTTTATTTTGAGATCTCTCCTTTGCCACTGATTTCCCACTCTGTCTTTGGTTCTCGTCGTGTGGAAATGTCTTTTTTATCCAGCAGGTTTAAAATTCCATGCAATTTCATCAACCACCCTGTATAATCTTCATTAGGTGCCAAGTGCGTGTGTGGTGATCACCATACCCCTGTTTATTCCACACATTCTGGAACTTTCCACCCGCTGTGCTCCTATGTTTGAGGTTCCTAGCACCTGGTACTCTGGTGAGAAGCCTCCATTTCTATGGTGCACGCCCCTGTGGAACACAGTCATGGGGCTGGTGATTGTCTCTTAAAAGGCATGTCTTGTTGATTTAATTATTTTTCTTTGCGCTTTAACTCAGAATGGTTTCATTTTAGAATGAATCAATTACCCTTTCTCTTTTGGGGTGCAGTTCGCCCACGTGACTCAGTGGTCCCCCAGCGAGCCAAACAGAGTGAATTTACTCTTCCTTTCCGGCTGCCCAATATCTTGCTTCAAGAACAATACAAATCCCAGCAGACTCTAATTCCTTCCATCCATCTGCAGGCTGTCCTATCTCGCGCTATAGAAGCAAGCACCTTGAGATTATGTGTGTGATGCCCAATTAATTTTAACACAACAAATTTAATGAAACCTTTGAGGGGAAGGGCATCAGCCACGCAGGCTTTAAAATTTCATGATACCTCCTTGCCACATTTGAACCTGGTGACCGCCACCCTGCATTCTCCGGGCACTTCGTCCTCTGGGGGTCCCTGATGATTTCTTGGCAGAAGCCCTGCCTCCCTGGACACATGGTGTGTGGGAGGCCAAGACCCCGCCTGTCTTTTCTTTCCATGGGGTTCTTTAAGTGCAATAATTGCTATTACAAAAACTTTTAACTGCTTTTCACTAATGAATGTGTTAAAAAAAAATCTCTGGGCTCTTACAGGATGATAGGCCTTTGTTATAGGAAGAAAAGAAAACAGTAGCATTTACAAGGCTCAGCAAGTTCAAATATGTATCACCGGGACGTATTTCTACTTCCCATCATCTGGCTGGGCTGTACTGCTGACTAGCTTATTTCTTGCCAGAGAAAATAAGTTTAAATCATAAGCATGCTTAACTAGCGGGCATAAATCACCAGCCTTTGTGATCGTGAGCTTGCTGGGCTCTGCAGAGTTTGTTCAGATGTGTGGCCGGTCTGTGTTCCTCCCAAGGTGTCGGCGTGGGCAAGCCTGACTCCCCAGCCTCCTCCCAGCGCAGGAGGCCTCCGTCGTTGGTTTTTCGCGTACAGGAGTCTATTCGGTATGAATCTAGAGGGAGGGAGGTCTCAGCTCTGAGGACAGGTTCCCTCTTCCAGGGAAACAGAGACGAAGGCTCAGGCTGGGGCCATGTTCCATTCCAAGCAAAATAAGTGACGTTTCATGAAGGTCATCCAGGTGTGAAGGGCAAGACTGGTTTTCTGAATGTGTCTTTTTAAAAAACAAACATCTTTGAATCAAATCAAACTTTGACAGAGGCTGGTTTGCTTCAAAGAGCCTTCCCTAGGAGGCGGCTTCCATCGAAATATTTTCACCTACTTCAAACAAAGCTCTTCTTGTAAGACACATTCTTAAAATATGTTTTAAAATAAAAAATAATACACCCACACGGATGTGCATTGCATGGTA
>JAJEJO010002353.1:36239-94888 GCA_020662805.1 Glaucomys volans
AAAAAAAAAAAAAAAAAAAAAAAAAAAGAAGAAGAAGAAGAAGAAGGGGAGGAGGAAGAGAAGGGGGAGAAGGAAGAGGAGGAGGCTCTTATAACAGCAGGTCAAGACACAGATCCACGGCCTGCTCCACACATCCCTCCCTCTCACTGGATACCCACTGTCCCCACCCAGGCTGGCACCGGCTCTTCTCTCCGGCCTTGTCACAGGTGATAAGCATCAGTTTTATCATTCTACCTATGATTCTTCTCTACTTACAAAAGTTATTCACAAGTCCTTTGAATGTTCAGTACCACACTCTGCATCGTAGGCCTGTGTCCCCCAGTTAGTCACCCGGCAGAGCCACACGCATTTCTGTAGCCAGTGGCCCGTGCATAGTCACAGCATCCGTCATAATAGCTCATGGATCAAGTTCCATGTCCTCTAAGCACATAGATTTCTACTCCCCAGAACCTTCTGGAAGCAATGCTATTATTGTTCCATTTTTGATATGTGGATAGGTTGCGTGTGAAATAACTCAGAGTAACCCAGAGAGTCATCGGCAGAGCCAAGAGACGTCCGAGGTACCGTGGCTGCGGCCTTTCCTCATGCCAGGTTCCACAGACAGGAACGTTGAGACTCTAACAAGAGTTCATTTTCAAAGAAAAGTTTCTTTTGCTGCAAGAAAAGAGATGGAAGGAAAAAATCCCTGGCCTGTTTCTACTTTTTCATTTTACAAACGAAGAAATGACCCTGCATTAAGAATTTTCTTTAAGATCACACCAACGGTTGGCGGCAAAGTTGTACCTGGATCTGCAAGTCCCCTGGCAGCTAGGATCAGTGATGGTTCCTGATTCTGTCCCCGGGGGCAGACGGTGCATTTTCTAACCCACTCTGTGCTTCCACGTGAGCAGATCCGCCCTGAAACTGGCTTCCAGCTGGGACACATCTCCTGGCTCATTCTCTCAAAGTTGAACTGGGAATTAAGAAATTTATATTTGAAGCTTGCTTCTCTCTCTCCCTTACTGAGTGCCCAAGCCGTAGGCGCACGCGCCTCACACTCCTCTCTGAGACATGTACCAGAATAGCACGCTTGATGGTGTGGATGGCAGGTGAAAAAGAATCACCCATGCAGCACGCAGGCCCTCAGCCAAGTTCACAGCCAAGGCTGGATTATCCCAGCCCTCATGGGTGGGGCAGAAACCCCTCTTCTGCTTCTCACTGATGACCTTCAACTATTTGCATTTGGGAATGCTTCTGCCGGAGATTGGAGGGGAAGAGAAGGCAGCATCTGGTGTCTGGACCAGATCTGAGGGGTCCTGGTGAAGGTTCAGTAGCGTCACCATGTCAGGCTCCAGAAAGACTATTGGGTGCCCAGCCTGACCCTGAAGGTGAAGGACAAGGGAGCAGCCTGACCGGATGTGAGGAGCTGAGTGTGGGATTTGCTTATTGGGTTGGAATCCCATTAGGTTGTGACCTTGAGCAAGTGACTCAGCTTCTGAGTCATGGTTTCCTCCGCATCAGGAGGAAGAGGTCAAGCTTCTTCAAAGTACGTAGGATAGGAAGCTCCCAGCTCAGTCCTTGGCACATGGCAGTTAGAAAATGGTGCTCCCCGTTTGCATCAGTTCATTCCTACCATATGGAGGGCGCACTGACCCAAGGAAATTTACTTCGCCCTCAGGGTGCTGGTCCAGCCTGGCCTGAGGCCCCACAGGTCTTTGGTGGCCATCCTCTGGCTGAACCTCCTGTCTCCTGGTGGCTGCTTTACTGACTTTCCTACCTGATGGTACCATCCTGGGAAGAACGGGTCGCCTGACTTACTTCAGAGTCCACCTAAAACCTGGGTCAACTTTCTGATTCATCCTTTTGCAAGGACAGCATCGCCATTGTTGTCAGGACTTTAAGAAGGAAGCTCAGTGGATGGAAATGTTTCCCAGCCTGAGCAAATTCTGCTTGAAGCCTCCTCTCGTCCCCTGCAGAGGGCAGATACCCAAGCTTGCCACAGCCGGTGACCATGGGAAGCCCCCAAGAGTTCCCTGCATGATGTGCAGGTTATCGTAGTGATGGACACCTTAAAGGACAGCTGACCGGCCTCAGCAGAGCTGTGATAAGGACCATGTGTGACATGGACTCCCTCACCCAGCGAGCACTTACTGAACTGCTGGGATGGGCTAGGTTTGTAACTATGAAAACAAATGACGTTGGGTCCCCTGCATGGAGCCTACCACTTACAGGTTGAGAAAGACCATTAGAACTGAACTACCAGACCACGGGAAGGGCAGGAAGTGCCCGGGAAGGGCAGGAAGTGTGTGTTAGATGTCTCTGAGCCCCACAGGCAGGGCATGCATCACCAACCCAGCTCACGTTGGAGGAAGAAATGTTTGGATTTGCTGTGAGCAGCTCCAGTTTAGTTTTTGAAGTCAAAATGCCCTTAGATTTCTCAAGCCGAGTATTTTCACTGATCTCATTATGTTAGCATGCTCTACCAGTCGTTTAGACACTGAAGGCAGCAACCACACGGCTGTTTATAATTGGTGGGCCCTTTTCAAACATCTTTCAAAGCCCAGCCAGCTCTTGACTTTTGTTTTCTGGGTCTACCTGAGGGGCCAGTCGTAAAGAGCTGGGGCACTGGCCTGTCGGCTTGGGGACTCTCACGCTGCAGAAGGGATGAAGATTGCTTACTCTGTGATTTTTTTTTTTGAAGCCCTGTGACTCCTTATAAAGCATATACACCATCTGAACGAGGAATATGACACCAGATCTAGGCTTAAATAAGATCTTGGGGCCACCGCCTCATGCGATTTCAGCAGTTTGGGGCCTCCCCTAAGTGCAGGTTAACAAGACCAGGACATCGTAAATGAGCATCTGTCCCGTGACCCAGCTGGAGCCCCTTCGATTATTCATTCCAGAAGTGCAGGCTGACACCGGGTTCAGTCCCGCTCGCACTGGTCTTTCAAGATTGGCGGGAGGTCAAGTCCTGCAGCCCCGGCTTTGTGGAGGCCTGTTTCCTGGCTCTGCAGCCCGGATGGCTCTCTCCTAACAATTAAAGAAAACAAAAGGAGGGTCGAGGCAGGGAAGGGCCAGCCCGAGCCCTGGCGGAGGAAAGGTTGAAAGGAGAAAAAAAGAGTCTTCAACGAGAAGAGGCAGCTCTGTCAGGAGAGCGGGGTGGATGGGGCACCACTGCTGTTCCGCCCGCTGACCTGGGCTTGCAAGTCCAAGTTCATCCTTCCACTTCAAAGGGCTGCCTCCCGGATCACACGTTCTCCTTGATGACAAATTAATCAAACCTGATTTCTTGAATGAGATGGATACAAAAGAACTACAACTCCCCAAGGCCCGAGAGTCAATACGGCCCTTCTGGCTCTGATTAAGGGAACCCAAGGATGGCGCGGGCCGTCCTGCCTGCCGCAGCTCCCGGCTGGCTGCGGGAGGGACTGCCAGCCAGCCCGGCTTGTAAAAGAGAGAGGCCTGGTTCAAACAGGTTTCAGCTGGGACCAAGTGCAGGCGAGCCCTCCTGACAGGGAAGGGGACTTTCCTCCACGCCACCTCTTCTCCAGAGCAAAGCTTCCGCCCTGCAGAAGTGAGAGGAAGCCGTATATTACGGATGTGAAATGTTTATAGATGGTCCTTTTCAAGTCTCTGCTCTGAAGAGGACTTGAAAAGAGGAGAGAGCAGCCCGTGCTGTCTGGCAAGTGGGAGAGATGGCCTGAACTTGAATGAGGAAATTGCCTTCCGCGGGGCTGAAGAAGGGAACTTGGGAACCTGTCGAGGCAGCCCAGGCCCAGGGGAGCAGAGGCTGCGCCCACCCGAGGGGACCCTCCTGGCAGCTTCTCCTCGCCCGCTCCTGGGAGCATCCAAGGACATCGCCCGCCTCCTCCTTGGGATCACTCTATGTTCTGCATTTAGAACAATTGCTATTGCAAAATTAGGGTCACTTCATTGCCCTGGGGTACTTTATGTCCTCCCCCCAGAGACTTCAAAGAAATGGAGGGTTCAGACCTCCAGAGCGCCATTTTGGAAGGAAGGTCTTATGGGTGTTTCCCAGAGAGGCAGAGGGCGTCGATCTGCAACCGTGGGTCTCTGTGTTCTGTCTGTGGGACCACGTCTGCGCACGCCGATGTCCCGTCTGCAGAGGGCCCCCGGGGCCCGTCTCCCCTTTCTGATGCTTGGTTTGGAGGGTCTTCCTCCAGGTATCTTTCTGATCCCGCAGGCAGGTCTGAATGCATGTGTGGCGCTGCGGGATCTTCATCATTCAAAGCTGTGTTTTAGGTTCCAGGGATGAGCAGACACGGGGGAGCGGCCCCAGCCCCTGCCCGCTGCTCCCCACTCTGCCTGCTGACCTCCTAGGGAGGCTGGGAGTGGGCCCAGGCCCTGCTCCAGGCGCCTGTTGTGAGCGCTGCCGTGGGGAGCACCCTCCTTCCTCGCAGTGTGGGGGACACCGGAGTCCTCTGGCCTCTCTGTGGCCCTTGACTCATACTACAGCATGTGGCCATTTCTAAGTGTGACATTAAGCTGAGAGTCCCTGGCCTTTTCCGATTTCCACCCGACATGCAGCCCTTCACAGGCTGGGCTGTTGCTCCGAAGCAGCCTTTCCACAAGCTCTGGGAAGCCCACCTTAAGAAGCCCCCTCCCCCTGGGGCGGGTGCTGTGCTGTCACACGGAGCCCCCGCTATGGCTGAGAGCAGCCCCCACCCCAGCACACCCCACCTGCTGGTGACCCGTGTGGCCTGCCCGGCGCTGCTGAGGTTCAGCTCACCCATCTGGAGAGCAGAAGTCGCCCTGGGAGAAGTAGCCGCTGCCACCCAGGGTGGAGCGCCGTTCCAGGGGAGGCCGGGGCTGACCCTTCCTGGGCACGGCGTGCGGGTCAAGGTGCGCCTGTTTTTCAGTCATCTGGCCAGTTCTTTTAAAACCAGGTTCTGAAGTAGAGTCCAGAAACCATTTCTATTTTCACAAAAAAATCCCCCCACTTAGGACAAAAACAAAACATGCTCCATTCAACAAATGTGAGCACACCAACGGCGAACTCCCGCCACCAAGAGAAGACCACTTTTTTTTTTCTGGGCAAGTGCCCTCCCACTAGCCACGCCCCAGCCCTTTTTATTTTCCTTTGAGATGCATTCTTAATCAGGTGCCCCGGCTGACCTGGAACTTTCCAGCCTCCTGCCTCAGCCTCCCTAGTAGCTGGGATCACACTGCCAAGTGCGGCTAAGAAAACACTTCCTAAAAACAGCCTGGATGACGTTCCTGGGGTGGAGCACTGGGGATACATAGAGACTGGGACGAGGACCGAGGCCTGGGCCAGGGGGCCAAGATAATAGGGGACAGAGGAAGGGTGGAGCAGGGACGGAGGAAACGGGTTGGCTTGTGGAGAGGAGCCGGGCTCATCTCAGGCGCCAGGACAAACAGCTCCTGAGCAGCACCTGACCCCCCGGTGTGGACGGGAGATGAGCTGAGTGCTTCCCGTGGGAACCCGGAGGGTCCCCTTGGCCCTGCCGGGGCTACAGGCAGAAGGAGGTGGGAGCCAGGTGAAGCCGAGAGCGCAGACGCTTCCCCCAGACCCGGCTGGGCAGGGCAGTCGTCCTGAAGTCCCCCTGTGCCTCGGGAAGGTGACAGCCAGACCCCGGAAGAGGAAAAGGCAGCCTCTTGCCTGCAGGCAGGCCTGTCTCACCTCCGTCAGGGGAGGTCATCATCTCACCACGGGCAGAGCGGTCCTGAGGGGCCTCCAGTGGAGCTTGGCGGCTCTCCATCCTTGGCCGCGTGGGGCTTGGGGACAGAGGTGGTTCACCCCTGCGCTGACGCAGCGACGCGCTAGGACCCGAGTTGTGCCGGGTTCCTAGTTCCCGCTGGAGAGCTGGTGGGATTCTGAGGATGCGCCCAGTTCAGGAAGCCCCGATCCTCCCCGTTCTGCTGGACGGTCTGTGTGTCTCTGTCCACACGGAGCCTCAGCTGCCCCGTGTGTCACTCAGAATGGGACGGTGGGGGTGGAGGTCCGGGGACTCTGAACTGGTTCCCAGGTGCCACCCAAGGCGGGGAGCTGGGTTCTGCCCACGGGAAGGCGTCTGTGACCGCTGCTCCTGACACGTCCTCCTTCTCACGAGCCTCAACAGCTGTTTGTGCATTTCATTTACATATGTCTGCTTTTTAGTTGTCAGTGGATCTTTTATTTGTTTTTCTTCGGTGCTGAGCATGGAACCCAGGGCCTTCCACATGCCAGGCAAGGGCTCACCCACTGAGCCCCAGCCCCAGCCCCTGTGCATTTATTTCATTTTAAGCAACTCAAAGTTCATAGGTTGCAGGCAAAAAAAAAAAAAAAAGAAGCTGATTAGTTTAAAGCGGGAAGCCCTGCAGGACAGATGTCCACCTGTGGCCGAGCAGGCTTCAAAGGAGAGCCGTTGAGGAGACGGCTTCCCGGCTCTGACTCTCCTGGTTGCCTCCTCGGTTGTAAGCAGCTCACGGCAGGCGGAAGTGGCTGCTCCTGGAAGCTGCAGGAATCCCCAGGCTGGTTTGTAGCCGCCCAGGTGAATAAAGCATCTCCTTCAGGGGCTTGAGTCACCGCCTGGCCGTGTGCGACCCGTCAGCGTGGTGGGCAGGAGCCCTGGGGCGGCCTTCCAGCACCTGGCTGGGGTCAGCCAGGGGCAGCCCAGACCCGCTGCGCCTTGGGCATGTGTGGAGGGGGCTCAGCGATGGATCTGAGCGACCGGGAGTGTCCACTCCCTGGGGAGGTGCAGCGTCTCTGGAGGTCAGCAGGCCTCCTTACACCAGGCCTGCCTTCCCTGCCCGCCACCCCTGGCCAAGACCCAGCCCCACTGACCCTCTGAGACTCCACTGCTCCTGTCGTGAGCCATCCAGGGCCTCTGCGGCTCTGAACGGGAGTGGACGCGCCCCCAGGGAAGAGGGACCTTCCACCTTGATCTAAGCCCGCAGTAGCTGCCTCTGATGCTTCGTATGGGGTCGTATTTGTCCCTTCGAGCCTGAAGGGGGAGGCCTGGCTCCAGGTGTGGAGCTCATGACCCCGCACAGGGTCCTTCACACCATAGCGTCTCCACCGAGTTTGAAACGCACCCAGCACGTCGCTGTGTCTTGCTCTGCTTTTATTTGTAGAGCTCAGCTTATTCCATGGTTGAAGTGTTCACCGGGATGCATTTTTTTAAATAGGAATTTAATGAAACACCAAGTCAATCTTAGCAGCTTGTGACATTACAGGTCAAGTAAGAGAGATGCCCTGAGCACTGCCGCTTTAGGGGGGCTTCACTGCAAGCGATGAAAGATGCAGCTTAGACCCTCCCAGGAAAAGCAAGTTCTGTGGGCCTTCACTGAAAAGTTGTGGAGGGGTGGCTTCAGGCACTGTTTGATCAAGGAGACCCGATCTTGGTTCTTCTGTGTTGATTTCATGTTGTTCTCCGGCTCTGGTTCTACATCCTCCCAGTTCTAAGTCCCAAAGTGAGACAATGGGCCCTCTCACCCACCCCGGCCTCTCTGGTCCTAGTAAATCCTCAGGTTGGGTGTCATTTGCTCTTGAGGGCTGTCCTACTTCCTCTTGAACTGTGCCCAGAGGAGGGGATGCCACCCAGGCCGTGCCTAAGTCAGACAGCACCCCCAGAGTTGGCTGAAATGGGCAAAGGGCCCCGACGGCCAACCAGGAGCCAGGGCTGCACCCCTCCTCCTGCCGCACCTCACAGGTGAGCGGCCTCCCAGGGTCCCGGCTGCTCTGCCTCTGGCAGGGTCTCCTCCTGCCCTCCTCCTGTGTCCTCTCCAAGTCCTTCCCCTCTTAATGGCCTGGAGGCGCAGACTCCCTCCCTGTGGACCTGGTGAGAGAGCCCTAGATACTGGCCCAGAGGCTGCCGCCAGCTCTGAGCACATGGTCCAGGGTCTTCTCCACCTGAGACAATGCTGAACACCAAGGGCAGGTGGACAGGCGGCGGCGGTCTCCAGGGGAGAAGCCTGCTGGCCAAAGGGTTTGGGGACCAGTGGATGCAAGCGTTCTCCTCTGTCCAGTAGCTGGGTCATTACCCCCCAAACCAAGGCCACCAACTCGCACAGCACCCTGCCAATGTGCGGGGTGGGGCTGAGCCAGGCACTGTCTCCACCACCCAAGGAAACCCAAGGCCTGGCTTCTGGCGTGGGCAGGGGTGTTTGCCAGCTGCTCGGCCCCTGCCCCTTCTGTCTGTCGTTTTGTAGATAGTGTTGGAGTTCTGTAATAAATTCTTATTTCGAAAGTATGAGCTGGTTGGTTCTTGGTTCAAAGAAGCAGAATTGCAATCGGCAAATGAACTTTGCTCAAAGATTTGGGTTAGAGCTTTGAAGATGTTCAAAGTAAAAATTTCCCTGCCTACATCTTTAGGGAGATTTGCTTTGGGAGGAGAATTGAAAATGTGAAAGGGCTGGCGCAGCAGCCACCCCTTTAATACCTGAGGTGCTGGAGGCTGAGGCAGGGAGATTGCAAGTTTGAGGCCAGCCTAATGAAATCCTGACTCAGAATAAAAAGTGAAAAGAGCTGGGGATGTAGCTCTGTGGTAAAGCACTCCTGGGGTTCAGTCTCCAGGACAAAAAAAGTAAAAGAGATACAAATCTGGAAACCAGTGGTTGGACCTGTCTTGCTCACCCCGTCCTGCCCCAGAGAGGAGCAGGTCCTGCACTTACCTTGTGACGGGCGTGGCAGTTTGCAGGGCCAGTAATGAAGGTTTACAGCATTTGTTCAGTCGAGTTCACGTGGGGGGCAATGGTGCATATGGTTACGCATCGCATTGGGGTTTGTTTGACGTAATCACAATCAAGCAGATGAAATGCAATTTGCTCCACTTTGGCCCCGGCACCTCTCCTCTCCCTACACTCCTCCCTCTCAAGTTCACTTGTGCGTGTTCCTGAGCGACACCCCATAGCTGCCCCCGGGCTGCAAAGCTGGGGAGGAGCCAGCGATGGGCCCACGACGGCCAGCGCACTGGGCGTGGGAAGAGGCCCGGCTGTGCTCAGGGTCAGCGGCCCCATCTCCTCCTCTTTCTGCCCCAACTCCTCTTCTGGGGGGCTGCTGCTCCCCACGTGTTGGGTGGAGGGCGTTCGGCCCCAGGACTCCTGCAGAGCTCCCCTGGCTTAGAAGGAGCCCCAGAGGGACGGTCGTCCCTTGGGGTGGGTGGGCATCTGCTTTGTTTGGTTTGGTTTCCCAGCAGCTGGTGGCAAAGCCCACCCCATGTGCTGGCACCACCAGAAATTAAAATGCCCTTGTTTCTGCTCCTACCTGAGGCGAGAGCTGTTAAGGTTTCCCCTTGTGATACAAAGGAATGACGCATAGCCGCTCGCACAGGAGAGTGCCGGGTCCTCGCCACGGGCCTCTGGCTTCTTAAGTGTGCGTGTGTCTCTGGGATCACGAGGCTTCCAGTACGCGCAGCCCTCTGCCCACAGAGCGCACAGGTCAAGGCCATTGGCTGGTGGCCACCGTGCTGCAGGCTGGCCGCAAGGAGGCCTCTGCCAGGAGGGAGGGCTGTCCGGCTGGGACACCCCTTCGGGTTTACCAGGAAGCCCTCCATGGACCTCACCTGGTAGAATGACCACCCTGCACGGGGCACAGGCTGGGGCTCAGCACCACACGACAAAATAGAAGCAAGAAATAAGCAATGATTAAAATACAATCAATAATCACATTTATCAGGCACGGACTCCTGTGTCCGTCAGCGGTGTTAGCTCGCTCCATTCTCCTAGGAAAACTTCTTAATCCATTGAGCCCTCAGTGACTTGCCCATGGTGACTTAGCCTGAGAGCAGTGAGCCAGGATTTGAGGACATGCTGGCTCCAGGCTCCCCTGATGAGCACCGTCTGTATACACTGAGCATCTACTTGATACCAGACCCTTTCCATGCACCGTCTCATTGAATCATTGCCATCCCCATTTTATAGAGGAGGAAACAGAGGCTCAGAGTAGTGGAGGGGCCTGGCTGAAGCGCAGGACTGAGGAGGCATTAGAGCCCATCTCGGCCCAGACTGCCCATCTTCCCGCCTGTTCTTGGACTGTCTTGTCCCATGTCACACCAGAATCACCACTTGCACTGTGTAAAACTGCCCAGGGCTTGAGTTCCAAAGGAGCCCCCTGGGGACTGGATTCCAGAGGCCGAGTCACCCCACTGGGAGCCTTGCTCTGAGCGGCCCTTTCTATACCATGGCTCCCTGGGGTGGCTCCACTTTTTGACAGACGAGGAAACTGAGGCCCGGGGAGGCTGTGAGACTTCCCTGGAGTCCCTCATCTCACCGAGAGGAGATGCCAAGGTCTGAACCTGCTCGCACTTTGAACGGTGACGAACTTGGTCCCCGAGAGCCAGCAGGGAGAACAGGGTCCCAGTTCCCATCTGCGGACTGCTCCCATCTTTCTGTGGTCCTCCAACCTCACTGTCCCTTCCCTGTCCCTTGGGAACTCGCAGGCTCCCACCCACCTGCACAGGAATTCCGTGGCGACTAATTGGACAATTTCAGAACCGCTCTTTGAGCTACTTGGAGGGAAAGTGCCGGCTGGAGAACAAAGAAAATAACAATAATAATTATTATATTTAAAAGTATTGATGGAAATCCCAGGGGGGGCAATTATGAGGACCAGCTGTGCCTGTGGGGACCTCACACGCGGTGAGACCCCGTGCCCGGCTGCTCTGGGCGCCTGCGGGTGGCATGGGTGTAGCTGGGCCTGGGGCCACCCTTCTTCTCTGCAAACTAACCTGCCCACCAGGGCGGGTGGTGGCCCTTGTCGCAGCCCTGGATGGTCAGCACCTGCTGGCCCAGCTCTCTGGAAGCTCCGCTCCCTGGCGTGCCCAGAGAGAACTCGCTTTCGGGGCCTCAGTGACTGTCCTACAATTAATTGCTGCCCGTTTACTATGGGGACAGAGACTTCCTCCAGCCCCTGCGGGTGCTGTGAAGGGCTGCCTGGGCCTTTGTCTCGGTGCCACTTCCAGGCTCCCAGAGCCCCGGCTGCCCACATCTGGTCTCCCCCTGGGCCGGGCTGGGTGGGTAGGATGTTCTCTCCTTTGCAGTCGACTTGCCTTTGATCTTGAGGCCTCCCGCTTCCACACCTGGCTGGCGCGGCCTCTCCTGCCCTGTTTTTCAAGTTCCCTCTTCATACACAGATGGTCCTCACGCTGTGCCCCACTGCAGCCACAGCCCGCAGCGTCCAGCCAGTGCAGACAGCAGGACCTCTTGGGCCACACTTGGGCACCCTCCCGTCTCTGACGACGTCCTTGCCTGCTCCCGCCACCCCCTACCCACGCCTGGCCACAAGCCTCCAAACTGCCAGGGCATCTGAATAGAACAGAGATGAGGATCCTCAGGGCTGGGTGGGCCTCAGACTCTGGTCTGACAGGTTGCAGGGGATGCTGTTGGTCTGTAAGCCGCCCGTCAAACTGCACGGTCCTAGATCGCTCTTGAAATAACCTACACCCTGGCCTCCTTCCTAGCTCCCTTAAGGGACCTGTCTCCTCCTCTCTTCCCAGAGTCTCCTGGCTCAGGTGACTACTTCAGACTTAAGTGCTCATAGTGGATGGAGCGGCAGGATATGGAATCAGAAGTCTGCTTAGAGGCCAGGATGCAGATCCTGTGTTGTGATGGCATGAGGGTCACCTCACTCCTGGCTGGGCCACCGTGGTTTTGACTGGGTCCTGGCAGCGCAATGCCTGGATAAGTGTCTAAAGAGATGGTGGTGTTGGCAATGGGAAGGGAGGGGGTGACTGTCCTCCTTGTCCTCTGGCCCTCAGAGTTCCCAGAGGACCTCAGAGGCCCCAACCCAGGCAGAGCATCATGTCAACTTAGGCTCCCAAGGGCAAACTGTGCCCCTGCCCAACTGCACCCCTGAGCTGAGACCCGACTGCTCCGTTCAGAATCGGGAAAAGGATTTCCATGTGATCTGTGCGATGACAGCTTTCCCATCAGCCACTGGGGCCTGCCTGCCCCCCCCCTTTTTTTTTTTTGGTACTAGGGAATGAACCCAGGGGTGCCTAACCACTGAGCCACATTGCCAGCCCCCTTTTTATTTAGAAACAGGGTCTCACTGAGTTGCTTGGGGCCTTGCTAAGTTGCTGAGGCTGGCTTTGCACTCGTGATCCTCCTGCCTCAGCCTCCTGAGCCGCTGGGATTACAGCTGTGCCCTGCCAGGCTGGGCCCTGGATGCCGTTTGGTGAAAGCTCATGGGTAACTCGGCACTGAGTCAGGTTTCGGAGCCTGCTTGGTGCAGAGGTCCCTCCGGCAGGGAAGGGAAAGGGCAGGGAAGCCCTTTCTGCCATTATTAAGTGGGCCCTGTGGTTCTCCCATCGTGGTCTCCAGGTTGACAGACTGGAGCTTGTGAGTCCAAGGCATTCAGATTCTCTGACCCAGGCTGGCCTCGCTCTGCCCACCTGTCAATGGGCATGCCTGTGGCTGCTCCTCTGGGACCTGTCACCTGACAGGTCTGGAATCCACCTGCGTGTGTGGGACAGTCCTCACGGCTCCCCAGCAGTGGTATCAAGGGGGCCCGTCAAGGAGAACAAATGGGCTCTCACACCGGGTGGACCCTCGAGGCTCTTCCCCGTGCTCCTGGTTCTGCAGTAGTCCACGTAGATGGGGTGGCCCCTGGGGCGGGGCTGGTCAGCCAGGACTGTGCCGGGTGGACCTCAGGACTCAGGACACCAGCTCCTGCCCATGTGGTATGAAGCACCAGGATTGCACCCACCTGGCCTGTGAGAACGCCAAGGACCGGGCACATTGCCCGGACCTCCCAGCCAGCCAGTGGTGGGCCTCACATTGAAGCCCATGGCCGTCGCCTCCCAGCACCCACTCCGTGTGGCTCTGCAGAGTGTCTGAGACGGTGCCGGTCACTCCTGGGCTCCTCGCCCTTGCTCTGTGCGGGACTTCTGCACACGGCCCCTCACTTGCTTCAGGCAGCTCGCTGCAGGCCGGGGCGGTGCCTGGGGCCTGCTCGCTGGGCCTCCACGGTCCCCACCAGGCTGGCAGGCTCTGTGACTCACGGTTTCCAGGCCTCCCAGCTCAAGGGTGCACGGGAGTCTCGAGGCTCCAGGTTGGGGGAGCGTCCCGGGCAGGATGTTTACCTCCCCTGGAGGAACGGGCGCAGAACCAAGCAGCCCTTGCTTGGCAACCCCTGGCCGTCCTCCCCAGCCCCAGGCACCCTGCCAAACCATCTCGGGAGGGCAAAACAGCAGGCGCTGATGGGCTTCCATTCCACGCAGAATGGAATAGAAGTTTCCAGGGTGATTTATCTTCTAAACAAGGAGACACAATGGAGCCCATCCATTACGCACGCACGCCAGACCATGCTGTCCTGCCCAGGACGGTGGGAGGCGGCGCTCACCTGAAGAACAGGCAGCGGGCAGGGAACACACGTCCCCCATCACGCCACAGCCCCGTGGCAAAGACCGTGGCACCGGACTTTCGAACTCGGGAAGGATGTGTTTCTACATCTGCACTTCCCTGGGCATGGTAAAAACGGGCTTCTCCAACTGTAGGTGACTCTCTGGAAGGTGCCCCCAGAGAGGGAGCGTTGGGGACGGGACGCGCGCTTTGTTGTAAGTTTAGGAAGTATATTTGTTCTCCCGGCAGAGTCTGTAAAGCCAGAGGTCTGTCAATCCTCAAGCTCCTTGTGCATTGCCCAGGTGACACCTATGGTGTCGAGGACAGGGAGGTGACCAGGAATACCGGTGTCCCCTTCCCACCTGGGATGCGGAATGCTTTCTTTTCTGAGAAATGACGGTTAATCAGGAAAATGTAAACGTTTGTTTTGATTCCAGGCAAGTTTGATGACATGGAAATAATATTCACTTTCTGATAAATGAAGATTTTTTCCAGGTAGAGAGTGGATGCTAATTAGTTATTAAGTTCCTGAAATTATGTGTGTTCGCATTTATACCATTGCTGGGTGTGATGGCCACATCGGCCATGCCCGCAACTCAGGAGGCTGAGGCAGGAGGATTGCAAGTTCAAGGTCAGCCTGAGAAACCTAGCAAGAGCCTATCTCCAAATAAAAAGGGCTAGGGATGTAGCTGAGTGGCAGAGAGCTCCTGAGGTCAATCATTAGTACCAAAAATATAATAATAATAATAATTGACACCATTTAAAAAATAATTCTAGTATCACGACTCAGGTGTGGGCATCGCCAAGTCCAAGTTCATTTTTCAGTTTTCCTTCTAGGGACCAAATGAAGTTGTTCATAGAGAGTAAGCCTGCGGAGGGCAGAGTGCAGCTAGCACGGGACCCTTGGCTAGGTCTTCTAGGAGATTCCATGTGTTGAAGAAAAGGTGGGATTTTGTTGTTCGGTTTGGTTTGGTTTGGGGGTTTTTGCTTATGAAAATGCAAGCATCCTGGAACATTCTAGGTCTTCAGCTGGTCTCCATATTTCCCCTGTCTTAATTTTTAGACTCTGAGCAATGGCCGGAGGTGTGTTTCCTGGCTCTACATAGTGACCCAGCAGGCAGCACTTGGGTCACCTCCCTCAGCCAGGGTCTGATTCCACAGGAAAACGTAAGCGAATTTTGGTTGTGAGAGAATGAACTGAAGCAACTCAAGAGTTAAGTGCATTAAGCCGGGCGCGGTGGCGCACGCCTGTAATCCCAGCACTTGGGAGGCTGAGGCAGGAGGATCGCGAGTTCAAAGCCAGCCTCAGCAACTTAGCGAGGCCCTAAGCAACTCAGTGAGACCCTGTCTCTAAATAAAATACAAAAATGGGCTGGGGATGTGGCTCAGTGGTGGAGTGTCCCTGGGTTCAATCCCCAGTACCAAAAAAAGAGTTAAGTGCATTAGCTAGCGGGAAGCAGTCCCCAAAGAGAGGTTGTCCTTCCCTCACCCCCTGTCCAAGGCACCTAGAAACCTACGTAGAGGTCAAGGTTAGAAAGAGAAAATGGAGAACTTAAGAAGACTTCCATAGCACAAAGCCACAAGTTCAGAACTAATAGCAAAGGTCGTTCTTATTTCCCTCAACTTTCCTATAAATACTCATCAAGTACCTATCAAATGAAAGGCACCAGGGACAGTGTCCCCCACCCCAAAGCTGGAGGACCACGTCAGGGAGTATTAACAGGACGTGAAATCCCACCCTTGGTCACCTTCTAGAGATTCTCCAAAGATGGTCCCAGAGCTCCGTGCTCCCTTTGGAAGGGCCTTGTGTGTTCTTGGGGCTTAACTCCACCATTTCCTACTTGCAAGATCACATTCGGGATTATTCTGAAGGATTCTGAGACTTTCCACAACCAGGTCTGTTTCCAGTCTGTTCTGGGAAGATGGAGCTCCGCAGAAGGCAGGTCCTGTGATTTTCAGTCCGAATCTATAAATAGCCGGCGTATCCATTTTAGCCCCCAAAACTCCCATCTGGCTCTGTTCACACGAGACACAAGGCCGAGCTTGGAAGGAGAGTAATCCTGCGAGGCAGGAGCATCGTTGGATAATTGTGATTCGAGTAGCTGTCCCCACTTCTGGCGTCTCGGGGACGGTCCCTTGGGCTTTCCCAAGGTGCGCGTACCTGATGGGCAGGCTGGAGCGGGGGCGGGGTGGGCATCTCTGCCCCCTCCCTGGCCTCTTCCCTGCGAGTGTCCAAGGGAACATGGACACTCTCATGGCTCGGGACCAGGAAGCTCTGACCTCCCTCCTGTTCCCCTGGAAGACTTCTTACGATTGCTCTCTGCGCGGCAGGCAGAGGATCACAGCTTGTTTGGGGGATCCCAGATGGAGTTTGCAGGATGGATATTAGAAAAGTCGTTCCTTTGGGGTGGTAAACAGAAATTTAAATCGGAACAGCCGTGAAAACCCATGCGCATGGGGGGTGGGTGGGGTGGGGGTGGGCAACCCCCGATGTCACTTGTGCATCTCTGTAGAGACCCTCCAACAGGGCGGTGGGTCTGCACCGCCAGGACTGCTCTCGGGCACAGGCAGATCCTCTGCGCAGCCGGCGTGTTGGAGTCTCTGATGATTTCCTCTGATGGGGGGGGGGGGGGACGAGCAGACACTGAGACACACTCAACCCAAGATGGGGACTGTGGGCCCCTGGCACACCTGCTGATGTGGGGGTGACGGTGCCAGAGGGGAGAGTCTAAGTGCAGGCACTGCAGCCGGAACAGCCCCAGCAGGAGGGGACCGGCCAGCAGAGGTAAGCGGGTAACTGGACGGAGCCTCGGGCGGGCAGAGGTGGGGGTCGGAAGGGCTCAGTGAGCGGACAGGAGGCAGAGAGCACCCGGCCAAAGCCCACGGGACCCACCAGGAGTGTTCCGCTGGGCATGGAGATCCCTACGGTGGTGGAAATGGAGCAGTTAGAAAGGGAAGCGTCTCCATCGTGACAGGGCAGGAGGAACCCGAGAGAATCTGACATTCAAATGCCTTTTTAAAAACTGCCTCTGTTCCAAAGTTCTTCTTTTGCATCTGGTTAAATGCATATTAATTTTTCTGCCTTCAAAATGAATCACCCTGTCCTGCCTCTTCTGCAGGGAGAGGAAAGGGGGACCCGTAGCCTGAGGGCTGCAGGTGTCCCCCCAGCCTGCACGGCTGGTTCCTGTAGCCTTTCCCCTGGTGCTAAGGAGCTGGGGCTGGGGTGCCTGCGGGAAGGGGAAGGGCTCCCCGGCCCTCTGTGCTGTCCCTAAGGAGGACAGGGCATTCGCTCTCCTAGAGACCCTTGCCGACACCCCAGGCCTTCCCAGGTCTGCCTCACAAACTCGTTTCCACTTACCCCGACGCCTCCAGACAGACCTGCCGTTGAGATCCTCTCCTTCCCTGCGTGCTCCTGGGAGTGACGGGCTTCGCAGCCATAGAACTGGCAAGTTCGGACGAAGGAATTAAATTCAGGCCCCTTTGCGATGCACGTTGGCTTCGTGGGTGGAGAGAAACCTGGAGGAGAGAGGGAATAAGCCTTAAACCCTCCAAACATTGGCAGGCAGACTTCCGGAAGACGGCTCCTCCAAGGACTCTTCTAGAAGTAAGCCCGGGACCGAAATACACTTGCAAACACTGGGCCCGGGAGTGGGGCTGGGCTTCCTGTGTCACGCCGAGGGGCCCCTGAGAGTTGTGAGGGGCGCTTTTCTGGAGATGAGGAGGGAGAGGATGCACAGAGAGGACCCAGAGCCGAAAATTCCCGGCCACCAATTCCTGACTTAAAACGACTTTCCCTCTGATACTCTTCCCGAAAACGTCACTGCTTCTGAAATGTCGGATTGTATGGCAATAGTCACAGGGGAGACCCTAACTGCCTTTTTAGAAATTCCTCAGGGTCTCTAAGGCTGTGGGACCACGGCACACTTAATCCGAGGTGCTTGGCCTTCAGTGGAATCTGTTAAAACTGCTTTCGGGTTTACAGACCACCATTTTGACATATTTATCTGGTGGGATCAATTAACGATGATATTTTAAACCCATACATTTCTTTAAAACATGGAAGAGTTTCTTCATCCATAAACCGTGGTCATAAACTACCATAAGATGGCACTGTAACATAAATTATGGGGACAGGCAGCTCTGGTCGGAGGGCCGCGAGGATGAGCTGTGTCCCAGGTTTGCAGGTGAGCGTTCAGGGTGATGCCACCCAGGTGGGTGAGCGGGAATCTGCTGTGACCACCTTGTCCTCACTGCACTTGAACCAGGGAGCTGCTGGCCGGGAATCCGCTGCAGGCCAGCCCTTTCACTATTTTGCAGAGGAAAATGAATTCAAATATAACCAGAAAGAAGAGATCTTTAAAATAATAAGGAAAGGAGAAATCCTACCCCAGGTGCAAACACGCAAGGTGTTCCCGCTCTCGTTCCATCTCAGGCACCAGATAGATAGCCTGGGGCCCAGCCCAGCTGCCTGCGGCCCTCTTCTTCCTGGCTTGGCTATCAGGACAGGGGATGTGCAGATTCTCAGGAAATCGTCCACCCCGCAGGGCCTGGCCGTGGCATGCCAGCATCTGTCCTCTGGTCTGTCATAAAGCCAGCAGTGCCCTTTGCAGATGAGCATCGGGGAATTTAAAAAAATATATATTCAGGGACATTGACACAGCCAACTGTCTTTTGTCCCCAGTGTTGGTCTCAGAAAGTCTCAGCTAGGCTGCCCATGTGGCCCTCATTTGGTGGCTGTTCCTTAGAGATTAAAGAGCAAAAAGGGAGGAAAGCCTCATCCTGATTCCTTTGTAGGGGCTCCACAGCTTCAGGTGCAGGGCAGGTGGTGAGCCTGCCAGCACATTCTCTGGCTCCATAGAAAAGCTTTTTTAAAAAATCACAGATTCTTGGAGATCTGGGCTATTGTGATACCAAGTGGGCACTCTCTCTGGCTTGGCAGAGAACCAGGTGCGTGCTTTTCTCTGCGTAGCAAGCAGGTATCTGGGCCCCGTTCAATAGCATGTGCTCGGGCGGGAGGGCCTGGATGCTGCTGGAACCGGAGATGGTTCTCTGGAGTGCTCAGGTCCACAGCTGGTAAGAGGAGGTCTCTGGGGCCTGGCTTTTTGTCGCGAGCTTACCAGGCTCCTTGTGCTAAGGATGCTCCTCCCCGCCAAGCTAGTTGAGAAAGTAAAGGGAATTTCAAGCAACTGAACACTCGGGTCCAAGTTCCACCAGAACTGTGCTGGGGGTCTCGGTCTAGAAAGCCCTGGCAGGTTACGGGGTCTCAGAAGCCCCCAGAGCTGGACTTCCCACGGATACGGACGCCCGTGGGGCAGCTCTCCGGTGAGGTCAGCCTCCGTGTTGGAGTAGGTCGCTGGGCAAGCCACATGCCGAGCCTGCGAGGTGAGAGCAGAGATGACCCATGGGTCTCCAGCAGGGTGGGGAGGGTTCACCGTGGCGTGGAGAAGCCAGCGTCTGTGTGTGCAAGGACCATGGGGAGAGGGGCGCCTAGGACGGGAACCATGTCTTCCGCTTTCTGTGAGCAGACTGCGGGTCCCAGGCAGGCTCTGCTGCCCCAGTGACTTTCTTGCCGGGAGACTGACACCCCTGTGTCACTAACAGCCTTCACACACGCCTCTTGAAGCTGATGCTTTCGGCCCCTCCACCGGGGCACGCTAGTTTCCCTCGAATGGAGACGGTGTCATCTTAGTTCATAAGCATGCGAAGGTTGGTATCTGAGGATCCTGACCTCCTGCCAGAACTCAGAATGGGGGGACTGATGAAGGTGCTGTGCTGGGAACCCCGTTCCCCACAACCGATGCTTCAGTGAGTGGTCACATCACAGGAGGTCCGTGAACTCTAGAAAGAGCCCCCCACCAGCGGGGCCTCCCCAGGATGGAGTTAACTTCCAGTGACGAGGCCTGGAGCCTCAGAGGCTGAGCACTGCAGAGTCAGGAGAACGTGGATCCCTGTGCAGACTGGGTGCGAATGTTATTCTAAAAGAACGAGAATGAGAAGTTCCACCAGATGCCGTCTGAAATCGCCTCTGACCACAGCCCGGCAGGTTCACCCTCTCCACGCTCTCCTCCTCTGACTAGCGAGGACCTCCAGCCCAGGGCCAAGGAGATACCATGCACTGGATGAGCTGGGGTGGGCAACTGGGAATGGCGAGGACTGGGGCAGAGAGAGCTCCTGTTCAATCCAGAGGAGCCTGCCCACGGCTGCTGAGTGGGACAGCGCCTGGGTCATGTTGTCTATCAAGGTAAATCAGAAAGAACGATTTTTTTTTTTTTTTTTGGTACCAGGGATTGAACTCAAGGGCACTTAACCACTGAGCCACATCCCCAGCCCCTTTTACTTTTTATTTTGTAAGAGGGCCTCATAAGTTGCTGAGGCTGGCTTTGAGCTTGCAATCCTCCTGCCTCAGCCTCCCAAGCCACTGAGATGACAGGTGTGTGCCACCACACCCAGCTAGAAAGAACAATTTTCAAACCAAGTATTTTCAAAATCAATGTTTTAAAAATTCCATGCAAAACATTTCGCCTGTGACTGTGGTTTTGGTAAACATGGCCAAAGAAACCCAAGCACTCAAAACCCCGTGCACAGGGCTCATCCTCCCCACCAGCCCAAAGCAGTCTTGCTCGCTCTGGACCTGTCAGCTCCATATGGTTTCCATGGCACCCACCAGCCCTGACACCCAGGGCAGGGTGTCCACCTGTGCACTGCATGGAGGGAACCCTCCAGGTACCCAGTCGGCCCCGCACCTGCCCTTCCGCTCCCTGCCCATCAGGCTCCAGTCCCAGGATGCCCCGCGCTGGCCTGGAGTCTCTCTTTTCTTTCCCCTGCCATCATTTGAAGAGTCAGGAGTGGCGATTCTCTGGACAGTGTCCTCTCTCCTGACTTCTAGTCTGACCCCCATGGAAATCAACCGTGCTCGTGACTAAGGAAGCCAACAGACCTTCCCGGGTTTCTCTCCCTGACTCACCTGCATCCTTTGCACCCTCTGGGCTTCCTCCTCCATCTCCATCTTCTCAGTGCCCACAGTCCCGTTCCTCTTGCCAGGTGCTGGCTCAGTTTCCTCCTTCTCCACACTCCACTCCTGTGACTGTCAGAGTCTGCACCTTACCCCCGTCCCAGCCATGCCACCATCTAGACCTCAATGGGGTTTTTTTCTCCCTGGAGAAAAGACCCGAGGTTCAAGGTGGACACTGCCTGGGACAGCGAGTGTGAGGAGTTTAGGACTCTCCGTCCTCTCTCTCCACCCAAGCTGTTCTTCCTGCTAGCTTCCTCCCGCAAGGGAGCTGAAGCCAGTCCCCTGGCCCCAGCGCTTCTGATGAAGCTGCAGGAGATCAGCAGAGTCTCTCCCTCCGGTCCTTCTTCCACCCCCTGACAGGGCACCAGTGCACTTGCTCTCACCTGTGCCTCCACTCTCAGGCCTCCACCCCTCTGGTCTTCCCAGGCAGTGGCCACGCTTGTTGATCAGTGCTCCTCATGGCCTTCCAGGTTAATCTGATTCTTCTTACCAAGCTTCCCAAGCCATTGGCTCCCCTCACCCACCATGTTTGCAGGGCTGTTGACCACATTCCGCCCCTTCCCGGTGTGCCCTGGAGGTTTGATGAACCAGACACGTCAAACCCATCTTGTCACTTCAGGAAGGACATGTGTCCCTTTTTTTTTTAGTTTAAACTGTAGGTTTGCTTGAATGCCCAGATGCTGAGGCTCAGTTTCCAAAGTCTGACCAGCTCCTGGATGGTGACATGCAACGTGCGTATCTTCAACCTTCCTCACTCGACTTCCCAGAACACGTTCCGTCCTGTGTGCACTCTCAAAAACAAGAAGGGGAGGAGTTCGTGGCCTTGAAATATATTCAAGACCTTGTGATTGCATTATTTCCTGAGAAAACCCTAAAAAGCTGTGTGATCTGTTGAACTGAAAGTAGCTTGTGTGGCTGAGAGGGGCCAGCTGGTAATGGACCGTGACATGCCCAGCCCCATGGCGGGCAGCGCCAAGGTCTCATTTCCCACTAATAGTGGCCATACGCAGTGTTTAATAGACTCATGAGAACTTGAAAACAGTTTTAAAAATCGGACACATTACTGAAATATGGTGTTACATCAAATATATGGTTCATTCAAAAACCTCAGGGCAAGTGAAATTATTCTGTGAGAAAAGATTTCCGACTTTCAGTTTCGCAGCAGAATTCAGTGGAAAATGCCATTGGTACATCACCAGGGCCACATTCGTTTCCTTGGTTGACTGTCAGAAGTGAAAGTCATGTGCGTCTTGGCAACACCCAGAAGCAGGGTCGTTTCACCATGTCGGTCCAAGTCTCTTCCTAATGCAGCAGCAATAAGACTCTTTTTTTTTTTCCTGCCATGTTTGGAAATGGCTGGAGGCCGGCATACCCCAAGAAAGTCAGCTCTGGATGTGGGTGACGACCGGGCACCCGGCTATGAAGGCGGCTCATGGCATCCGTCCTGAATATATTTTGCGATGTTGATGGGTGGCGCGGAGAGACACGGGGCCTCTGCTCTCTGGTTCTAAGAGGACGTTCCCCACCCACTGATGAAACTCGGGGGAGGAGGCGGGCTCACCTCTCCCTGGATCGCCTCGCTATCAAGCTTTTCAACTGCATAGGCAACTCTTCTTGAAGTTGGCAAATATCTTCTAGCTTTCCAAGTTTAATTCCTAACTCAAGTAACTGGAAATTCTCACCTGCTTTGCCAAAACGATTGGGTTTCTTGACGTCATGCTAAGGACGAACTCAGATCCCGCAGCATCCACCAGCACGGGCACCGGGGATTGAGACGGAAACACTAACGATCTTAGTGTGAGTGGGTTTCACCTCCAGGGGAATTGTGGAGACCGGGGTCTGGGAGGACTTGCCTCCCTGTTTTGCGCTCGGTGGCCTCTTCGGATACTGGAGGCCATTTCAGTTGAACCTAGGGCATGCTCCTAGCACCCGTGGAAGACGGACCTGTGGCATAGTAGGTGCGTTGGGAGCCAGGTGTCAGGAGAATGTGATGCCCGGTGGAGGCTTCTGGGTCTCCCCATACCAAGTTCCCATCCCCAGGTTTCTGTGTCAGTGGCCTGGTGGCTGGAGATGCACAGTGTGATACTATCACCCAGAGAAATGCCCACCTCGTTTCCGCCTACTGCCCTCATGTGTTAGATGAGCGGGGGTCCCGCTCGCATAAGTACGCCCCAGGATGCTGCCCACCTAGGACCTGCCACTCCCACAGACAGGGCTATGGGGATCTGGCACGTGAAGACACTTCTGGGTAGAAAACCTTTGCAGGTGTGAGATAAATTGCCGTCTGAACCTCATCTTGGTGGCCGTGATTTCACCTGCTCTCGAGACCTCATTCTTCCTCAGACACCCCCGTGCTGATCTGCACCACAGCTCGGCAATTTCACGGCACACGCCGAACCCCAGCTTGAGGCAGACCCTTCTCCCCCATCTCCGCACTGATCGGGCCTCGCTGTGAGCGTCACATCTGGTCCCTTCTGTCCTGTTTGTGGAGCCGTGCAGGGTGTCAGGCGGTGCCGGGTCTGGGCACTGTCGTCATCCAGAGAGACTGCGAGTCAAGCATTCGTTCTGAGAGCTGCGAGAGAAGTTGCCAGTGTGTTTTAAAATTTGTTCCGACTCTTAGTTTCAAGAAAGAGAACTATTTATTTTAAACGCTCGCACCTTTTTGAAACATTCTTGCTCGGTGAGTGGCTGTTCCCATAAACTGGAGGGAAAGGGGTTTGGTTACTCAATTGAACAAATATTTATTGAGGCCTCCGTGAATTCCAGGTACTGCGTCTGGCACCATGCTCATCTCCGGGCTGCAACCGTGCCAGGGCCAGGCATTCCGCTCGGTCTCGGGAGCTGTGTATGCTCCACTCTGTGTGCCAAAGCCTCGCACCTGCATCCCCAGGCCCCTCTCAGCCTTCACCCCAGAGTCAGTAGATCTGACTGCCTTTCAGTAGCTCCACTTGGATTTCTAGGAGCACCCCAAACTCACATGCCCAGTGGAGACACAAGCAAAGCGGAGGTTACGCCAGTGGGGGGCGTGTTAGGGCTTAAGGGGTGGAGTTTCCGTTCGGAGTGAGGATAAAGTTCTGGAATGTGACCATGGTCACAGCATCATGAATGCACTTATGCCACTGAACGGTGTCCTTCACAATGCTGTTATTAAAGTTTACCATAATAAAAAAAAATAAAAGCAATGTCCCAAGGCAAGCTGTGAATTCCACGCCTACCCCGGTTGGGTCCCCCCTTGTCTTGGTGAGTGCCACTCATTCATCGTTGGTAGAGCTTGCCTAGCGTGCAGGAGGCCCTGGGCGGGGTCCCCAGCACTGCTAACACATGGAGTCACCGTCCTGTCCTTGATGCTTCTCTGTTTTGGACATGCAGCACCCATCTCCAAACCAGGTGGTTCTTCCTTCACATCCTGAAATGACTTCTTCCCTGCCCTCAGGCTCCTGGGCCAGCTCTTCTCTTGCGGGACGGCTCTGGCCTCCTCCCGGCTCTCTCTGCCTCCTCCCTTGCTCCTCCTTAGCTCTCCTCCTTGGTCCTTTAGACCTGTGAACTTGACCATGCCATTCTTCTGTCCCGCACCCACCGAGGCCTTCCCATCACAGCAGAACCAAGCTCCAGGTCCTTCCAGGACTGGAAATCCCTCCACCTTCTAGCCCGCGACTACCTTCCCGAACTAAACTCCTCGCCTACTCTGTTCCGGCCACACTGGCCTCTCAGGTGCTGCTGGCTTTGTTTACTGCCTTTCCCGCAGCATCTGAGAACGTAGTAGGTATGCAGTAAACATTGCTTAATCTGCAAGACACAGAACTACTAATTTTCTAAATGTTTTTCTTGTAAGTTAATTGGGCTTATTATAAAGAATTGGGTTATGTAACAAATTCCCATTTGAATTATGCTTTTCCCTTTTGTTAAAATGTTTCATTTCTGGGCAATTGAATGTTAGGGTATAAAGTAAAACATGTTAACAAACTGGAAACTCTTAGGCAACTTAAGATTCAGAAAAAGGTAGGAGCAATTTCAGGTGGGCAGATGTAATGCTGCAGATGGTTAAATCAGTGGTGTTACCATTGGCTCTTTTGGTAGGAGATTTAGAGACCCGACTCAACTTGCTTAAGAGCAAAGGGGAGCTTTGGCCCTCTTTGTTCCCAAGTCTGAGGAATAGGCTTCAGGTACGGCTGTATTCAGGTGCTCTTCCTTCCTCTCCACTGCTCAGCACGTCTGCCCCTCCCGGGTTGTTATTTTCTGGTACCTCTAAGATGTGACTTTCTAATAGGCGGTGCTTCCAGGGAAAGAACTTCCTTTTATCGCAGGCCCAGCAAAATTCCTAGCGCAGTCACATTTGCGTGCTAAGTATGAACCACATGTCGCAGCTGGGGTAGAAGGCATTTGTTTGGTAGACCTGCAGCATCGCTCCTCCTGCATCGGGGGAGGAGGGGGAACGGGGAGGAGGGGGAGGAGGAAGAATTAATGGCACCCACGTCCACACGGACCAAGCACCTGGCAAGAGTCATTCAAAGAGAAGTGAAAAGAAGGTGCAGGGGACACTCGGGTGTGAGGATATCCACTCTCCGCTGTCCCCGGGATAAGGGGGATGGAGGCGGCGGAGCGATCTCTTGCACTGCACCGCGGCCTCGTGCTTTCAGCTGGTCTTAATGAGTCGCGGTGACTTTTTAGCCCATCGTCAACAGTCTTATGAGGTGTGTCACCAAGAACTGCTCTAGAGCAGAGGGATGCGCGCACGTGACCATGGTGGTCGCAAGCTCGGGGTCCCTGCGCACGAGGCTATGGAGATTTGGAAGACTCAGCCAATTCTCGGGGCCTTTATTGAGATTCTGTTTAAATGGGGCCATATTCTACGTAGCCGGCAAAGTCATTGAGTTGTGCGGGTGCGACGACTTCCTCTCCCGCCGGCTGTCCAGGAGAGCCCGTGCAGCCCACGCCGAGCTCGGCCGCATGCCGCTCTTCCCTGCCCTTTGGCCTGAGACCTCCTCCGTGCGTTTCTCAGCCCTGCGCCTGGGCCGAGCCCCAGTCCTGGAGGGCTATGCGGGACCCTGGTAAGGGCTCCGGGCTTTGGCCTGGGGATGGCCTGAGTTCCAGGCCTGAGGATGACGTGTCACTGTTCTTGGACAAGTTACTTAACCACCCAGAACCTTCATTTCCTCGTCTGTGCCTTATAATGTCTGTCATTGTGTTGTGATAACTGAAAAGAAAGATGGAGGGAAAGGACCCAGCTGCACAGACTCTTGGAGGCACCCAGTGATGTGTGTTGGACAAATGGACACTCCGGGTCAGTGGCCGGGTCACATCTCAGGCCCTGGGGCTGGGCTGCCTTGGCCCCTGTCGCTGCATTTTCTGAGTCAGGCCTGCCCTCGGTGGTACCTCTGTTCCACTTGGCATGAAGGGTGATTTGGTTGCTGGCAGTAGAAACCTCCTGACCCAGTTAAGCAAAAAGGGAATTTAAGTGTGGACTAAGGAGTATCTCAGGGAATGGAAGAAAACGCTGAATACCTGGGGCCTGGAAAGTGCAGGGGCCCCTCCAGGGCAGGACAGAGCAGCCGCATCTCCTGACAGCCTCCGGAGCCACCCCGTCAGCTTCTGCAAGCCTCTCTCCCCAGTCATCTGATCACTTTCCCAGGGCAGCAGCTGATTGGTCCAGGGTAAGCACATGACCAATGCTCGGCCAATCAGGACAGCTCCTGAGCACACAGCCCTTATAGAAAGCATCAGACCTGCAAGGCCTGTCAACTTGGGAGATGGAGGCAGAAGGATCTTGAGTTCAAAGTCAGCCTCAGCGACTTAGTAAGGCCCTGTCTCAGAACAAAACATAAAAAGGGGTGGGGAGGTGGCCCAGTTATTAAGCACCCCTGGGTTCAATTCCCAGTACCAAAAAAAAAAAGCATCATCAGGCTAATCTGTTACACCCAAAGTGCTACATTCATTCGTCTGTCCCTCAAATATTTATTAAGAATTTCTATTGTGCCCTATGCTGTTGGCTAGGGGTGGGGGAACCAGTGCCTGATCTTGTAGCTCACAGCCCCAGAACATCTGAGTTATATAGGACCCTGGGCCCTAAAGAATCCGTTAGGATGTCTCCCATCAAAGCAGAGTGGGAGGGAAGGATGTTTGCAGAGGAAAACTGGGCACTTGTTAGCAGAAGACGGAGAAGGAACAGCAAGAGCCTCCCTGCTGCCTATTAGCTTGGCTTCCTGAGCCTCAGTTTCCTGCTCTGTAAAATGGGGATCATGATGCCTGGTCGTAGAAGTAGTTTGAAGATTGGTTAAGTCAGCAAAGGCAAGGTGCTGGGCCCCGCGGCACCAAGCCCTGGATCTGTCCCAGCTCTCCTGGCCTTTCCCTAATGGAGCCTGGGAAGTGGTAACTCTTGGCCGTGCCACAACCCCGCAAGCAGCAGGACTTTTTGAGCAGTAATAAAAAGAACAGGGAAAACTTTGGCAGCATCCCCTCTGCAGTCCCCAAGCAGTGCTCTCAAGTTTCCCCATGGACTGGGGTCTGCAGCCTGTAGGTGTTATTTTAAAGTGAACTCTCTCAGTGGCGCTCGTGCCAGGGCCTGGGGCTGTACAGACAGAGCCTTCCTCTGCAGAAGGTTCTGGGCCAGTGGCTGGGATCCAGCCTTAACCCTGCACATACTCGTAACACGAAACGGACTGCAAGTGATTGAAATGTAAGTTTTTGTTGCGCTGAGATGCTAAATGCAGGATCGGGAGCATATGGATCGCTCCATATTTGTTTTCTGCATATCTGATGTTAGCAATTTAGAACATCACTGGGACGCTCCCTGGAGAATTTTAGTTCTGTAAATGAAACAATTATTTTGGCAGTTTGGGAAAGATATATTCATAACTTTCATGGTATTTAAAGGGGAAATGCACCTTCCCTGGGTCCCTTTTTTCCTTGCCAAATATAAAGAATGAAATAAGAATGTTAGGTCAATCTCTGGCTTGCTAGAACAGTCTACCGTTAATGAGACAGGAAGAAGGGGGATCCTCCCAACCCGGGCACAGAGAAGGTGCGGAGAACCCTGTTCCTGGGTGATTCTGTTCATTCATGCCGTCTTGAGTTGTCTCAGGAACACTTCGGACCTGCTTCTGTTGAAGTCTGGGAGGAGGAGGCTCAGGGCTGGCCCTCATGACTGCTCACAGCCTGCAGTGCTCGAGTCTGCTTACTTGGTTGCAAGTAATAGAAAGCAACTTCCTACATATGTGTGTGTGTACGTGTTGCATCAGGGATTGATCCAGGGGCTGTTAACCACTGAGCCACATCCCCAGCTCTTTTTTGTATTTTACTTGAAGACAGGGTCTCCAGGGCTGGGGATATAGCTCAGTTGGTAGAGTGCCTGCCTCACAAGCACAAGGCCCTGGGTTCAATCCCAGCACTGCAAAAAAAAAAAAAAAAAAAAAAGGACAGGGTCTCCCTGAGTTGCTTAAGACCTCGATAAGTTGCTGAGGCTGGCTTTGAACTCACAATCCTCCTGCCTTAGCCTCCCAAATCACTGGGATTACAGGTGTGCGCCACCCCGTCCCCAGGCTAAGAGAAAATTATTATTGTAATAAAGTGGCGTTTTGGGAACTCCGAGATCTGAACCCAGAAGTGCACAGCTCCGGGGTGGAGCAGGAGCACTAGGGCACAGGTGCCTACCCTTCAGGCCTCCTGGGCTTCCTGACTTTCCTTTTCCCTAACCCCAGAGCAGACATGGCCACCCCACAGGCCTGAGTATTTAGATCTCTCCACATTCGAGAGACCATCCTGAAGGGGAGGGAAACTTTGCAACCCAATTCTGAATTCCAGGAGGGAAGCCCACTGTCTCCTGTCTCCAAGTCAGTCAGCCGTGGCCAGAGGGGTGCTGTGCACAGCCCTGTCACTCACACTGGTCCCTGGAGCAGCAGCTTGTTAGAAACAGGACTCGCGGGCAGCCCAGACTGAGGCAGAGTCCACTTTCACAGGATCCCCAGGTCACTGGTGAGCATGTTAGGCTGTGGAAGCAGCAGGGCTCCCTGGTCGTCACCCTGTGGGTGGCGTGGGCCGGGAGGAGGTGGGTGTGAGCCCCGTTCCTTTCTGAGAACGTTAGCTTTAAGAACATCCATGAGGGGCTGCGGATGTGGCTCTGTGAGCGCTGGCCCACCATGCACAGGGCCCTGGGTTCCATCCCCAGCCCAGGAAGAAAGAAGTCTGTGAGGCTAGTGGCTTCTTGGGTGTTTGTCATACTATAAACCAGGTATTCCAGTCTTCCTGATGCCAACGCAGAGGAGGAAAAGTTTATTTGGGGCTCATGGTTTCAGGAGTCTCGGTCCCCAGATGACTGTCTCCATTCCTCAGGGCCTAAGTTGAGGCAGGACATCATGGTGGAAGAGTGTGACAGAAGAAAGCAGCTCAGGACATGGTCACCAGGAGGCAGAGAGCTCCGTGCACCAGGGACAAGATACAAACCTCAAAGGCGTGCCCCCAACGACCCACCTCCTCCAGCCGTACCCCACCTGCCTGCAGCCACCTCCCAGGCAATCCAATGGGGGCCTAATGCACTGATCAGGCAAGGCTCTCAGCCCAGTCCTGCACCACTGAACCCTCTCGCATCGCCTCACACGCCGGCTTGGGGACGCCTCGCATCTAACTCCCTCTTCCTCCCGAGTGGCAGGTGGCAGGCTTCTCACGGGCCTCTCTCACACTAAGTCTGGAGGTCCAGATATGGGACCCCGTGGCCTCCTTCACACAGGGCGACCCCCTCTGAGCGTGGACTTAAGGGAGCTGCCCTTTGCCCAGACTGGACCCCTGCTGGCACCCCTGCTGGCTTGGCTGGGACGGCTTGGAGTCTCACAGTTCTAGCAGGAAAGCCGTCCCTGTCTTCGTGTGAGTCTTCTCTCTTGTGCCCCCGCTCAGGGACCCTCTCCTGGAGGCTTGCAGCCTTCGGTGCTTCTTCATGGCATCTTCCAGCTGTTGTTTAGCAACAGACACCTCATCTTTTTTCCTGCCCCCGGGCATACCATAGGTGCTTACTGCATGCTTGGGGATGCTCAGAGCATCATGTCTTAGTGGAAGGAGGCAGTCACGGGCCTCCTGCCATGGAGCCCAGTGCGCAGCCCAGACTCCAGGACAGAGCCCAGAGAAGCTCTGCCCACGCACCCTCACCACCCCTGCGTGTGCACCTGAGAACGGCTCACCTGCCCTCAGACTCAGAAGGTGCCCGTGTGCAGCAAGACACCCGGGGCTCCTGTTCCAGGTCTCCTCTCTGATGAGGATGGGAGGTTAAAACAGGTTCTGAGACCTGTCACTCAGACCTACAGTTCCAAAACTTTTTAAAAGGCAGAATACAACTCTGCTGACTTAACAAACCCTTTTATGGTGCTTGCCGCACGCCTGGCCCTGTTCCGAGTGCCCTCCAAATATTCTGGTGTCTATGAAGTTTTCATAACCTCCCCTATTGACAGAGTAGTTTCTGTCAATGTGGAAACTGAGACACAGAGAGGTTGGTTCACTTGCCCAAAGGGGCCCAGCGAGAAATTGGACACTGAGCTATGCACCCAGGCAGTCTGGCTCTTGTCTTCAGATTCTGAAGACACTAACTACATTGCCCCTTCCAACAAAATCTTACATGGAGCCCAATGTACCAAAGAAACATGAACGGGCAGGGCAGGTTTCTTGTGCATGGAGTGAGGAGCATGCCGGCCGTCCCTCCTCCCCTTCCTCCCTCCCTCCACCTCCTTCTCCCTTTCCCTAAGTGCAGAGGACTCTAGGGAACGCGTTTGCAGGGCAGCAGCCTGATCCGGCCAACCTGCTGACCTCAGGACACTTGCTCTCCTGCACGGATGAACTGGGGGTGTGCTTTAGCCTGAGTGGGTCTGGGGGTCGCACTAGCAATTCAGGGTGTTTCTGCTGCCCAGTGGAGACATGCAGGGAGGGGGTCAGGGAGCTCCTCTCCAGGGTCTGCTGCTCATGGAGAAGCATCTTCCCCCCCTTTAATACACCCTCAAAAGGAACGGGCACCCTTGCCGGGGCTGTGATTCTTGTTGAGCTTCTCAGGATTCATCTGATTCTTTTCTTTTGCTCAATTAATTGATTTTACCAAGGTTCCGATTCGAGATGATTTTTGGCTGCTAAATTCTGAATAGGACCCACTCGGCCCTGATAAGATGCCACTATGACATTAATTATCCTCTCAGGCCACAGGAAGTGTCCCTCTGTGGTGGCTCACGCTGAAAGGAAGGTGCGGTCACTGCCGCACTCCTGATCCAGGACTGTCCAGGCAGAAGGAGGGAAGGCTGGGGACCGGGTGGCGTGCCCGCCGTCGCTGTGACAGCCCACTTACAGACACTATTTGTGATTTGTGCTGTGCTATCAATCGAGATTGAGAGTATTGATCCCAACTGATTGCTGAGGACCAGATAAAGTGAAAGGGCAATTGACTGCTGTGTCCCCCATCCATCGAGTGCCACAGTTCATCGCCACCGAAATTATTTTCAAGTACTTTGGTTTATCATTCCTAATAAATACAGAAATTGAGTAATCAAAATGAGTTACATGCATGTCGAACCGAAAGCTTTTAAGGAAGTGTCTCTGTTTAAGTGAGTCCATATGCTCCCCTGGCTTCCAGTCCGGCCCCAGGGTCCATTCCGCTGGACTAGGATGGAGCCCGCTTAAGAAAGAAAAAACACCATCGTCTCAGGAGGAGGCCCCGGGCCCAGCCCTTCCTTCGTGAGGTCATGGTCAGGGTGGCCCCTGGGGGTTGAGGGATGAGCCCAGCTGGATGCTCAGACTGGCGCATAAACAGACTGTTTCCTCAAAGCATCTCCCTCCCCTCCGAGTGCCTAGCGGTCATTTCCAGGTTCCTGGCAACGTTAATGTGAGATTATTAAGTCAAAGTCACTGTCCCCCATACGCATACAGACCACGTGGCCTGTGACCTCCCGGGACCTTAGACATGTGGCTGCTCCTCTTCTTGTTTTGGCTTATCACGGTCACTTTAAAGGTAGACGAGGCAGGCCACACAGCGGGCACTGAAGGGCAGGACCAGGAACTCAGCACCCGCCGTGGAAGGAGGTGCTGCCGCGTCGCTCTCGGGTGGAAGTGCAGCCTCGGGACTCCAAACACGGGGACGATGGGCAAATCCTGTGAATCCAGTTGAATCCTGTGGGGACGTGGGTTAGGGTCCCACCTTCAAAACCTCGGTCATGGCGTTTACAAACAGTAGGAGCCTCGTGGAAAACAGCAGCTCCACCTTGCAGAGGTCCAGGGGCTCAGAAAGGGTGCATTCTAGAATAATTGGGGCAGCAGCGCAGCGTGGCGAGACCTGTGTGTGTGTGTGGAAGAGGACGGTGGCCGTGCTCCAGGGAGCCCGAGGGAGGTGGCTGCCAGTGGAGGGAAGCCTGTGGCCCCGCTGGGGGCAGGGGTGGCTCAGGCGTGGTCCCGGGTTCGAGGGTGTGCTGGGGGCGCTCCCTGCGCTCACCTGGTGCTCTGGCAGCATCAGCCAGCAAGGCCCTTGTGCTGCTCTGGTCACTCCTGGACAGGTCCGTCCTGCGGAAGCAAAGCCGCCTTCTCAAAACGTAGTGGTCCCAATGCTACCGTCTGGGACACCAAGGGCAGCCCCCTTTCCTTATAGGCACATTCACAAAAACTTCGAGTGGAAGAAGTCAACTCTAGTAATACGTTTATTGTCACCCTATATATTTGACACACTGTCGTTTGGACACGTGATCAACATAAGCAGCGGCTGGGGCTGTGTCTTCTGTGGCTGGGGCTGTGGTTCCGACTTTGAAATCGTGCAGTTGACACTTACCACATGACTTCGTGGAGAGGGGTCAATGTCAAAGGCGCTGCTGTGCATGGAGAGGTCAGGGCGGGTTGGGGCTCAGGGGCGGAGCACTTGCCTAGCATGAGTGAGGCCTGGGTTCAATTCGGAGTGCCACATAAAAAAAAATAGATAAATTTCCAGCCAGGCATGGTGGTGCACACCTGTAATCCAAGCGACTTGGGAGGCTGAGGCAGGAGGATCTCGAGTTCAAAGCCAGCCTCAGCAACTTAGCGAGGCCCTAAGCAACTCAGTGAGACCCTGTCTCTAAATAAAATACAAAATAGGGCTGGGGATGTGGCTCAGTGGCCGAGTGTCCCTGAGTTCAATCCCTGGTTCCAAAAAAAAGATAAAATACAAGTATGAAAAAGAATCGAAAAGAAACACTATTTGAAGAGAGAAACCTGCAGTGGGGTTTCCACTTGTGTTGACCGAAGACAGGAAGCAGCCCTGCTCCAGGTCCTTCATCCTGGCACGCTGTGTGCATCCATGTGCTGGGGGTGTCTCTGTGCACATGACGTGCATGCATGGGAAGGATTTGTGTGTGTGTGTGTGTGTGTGTGTGCAGCACTAGAGAGAAGCTGTGTCCGCACGATGAGGCCCACCTTCTCCCACCCCAGCCCTCTCCATGCCTGTCTCCCTTGTGTGATTGTCACCTCAGTGTCAGAACACAGTCCTAGCTGTCCTGCAGTGTCACTTTCCTGTGTGCATGTTCTGGGGCAAGCACCGAGCCCCCTGAGCTCTTCATGTGCAGCCCTGGCACACGGTGGGGACCGCACACGTCTCCTGCGCTGTCCTTAACACGCCCGTGTCGGGTCACCTGCTCTGTGCTTTAAGCTCTTGGTTGTTGCTAGGAACTGAACCCAGGGCTGCCGACCACTGAGCCACATCCCCAGCCCTATTTTGTTTTTTATTTAGAGACAGGGTCTGAGTTACTTAGGGCCTCCTAAGTAAGTTGCTGAGGCTGGCCTTGAACTCGTGATCCTCCTGCCTCAGCCTCCTGAGCTGCTGGGAGTGCGTCCCTGGCTTGGTCTCAGCTCTTGAATGGCAACATCAGGACTAGCAGGTGAGAATAGAAACCATGTTCCTGGCATGAGTGTCCCTCCACTGGCTCTCCAGCTGGGTCTCACACACCACCCATGGGTCACCTGCCCCCTCACCTCTGCTTTGGTGACCTGGTATTTCCGTTTCCCAAACATGATGTGCTCTTTGACCTTCAGCCTTTGCCACCAATCCTGGATCCTCCCTCGGCCCCTGTGTGGGGCTTTCTTCCTAGAGACTGCTCCCTGAGGCCCAGTGCCTGTCCCCACTGTGCACAGGTCACCCTGCACCCCCAGTGCCCTGGTTTGTGGTCCCCCTGGCTTTCCTGGGCCAGGCATTGGATGGCCAGCTCCTGAGAGCCAACCCCACAGCCTGGTGCAGGTCTCTGGGGAGCCAATGGGCCCGGTGGCAAGAACCAGAGTGGCCTTTAAAGTGGCCTTCATCCCTGTCACAGGGACATTTCTAAATCCAAACCATGCCATCTCCCTGGAGGACGAGGGCTAGGACGCACACCCAGCTCCTCCACGGTCACGGTTAGAGTGCATGGGCAGCGAACCTCGGGTACTTCAGCCTGAGGTCAGGTGGCTGCATCCCCACAGCTGCAGAGCCAGGGCCAGGGACACCACCAACTCCAGGAGCATCTGGGCCACCCAAGCAAGCCCATGGAAAAGGGGACCCCGGTGCAGGGGTGACTCAGGCTTGGGGAACGTGAGTGGGCTCCCCGCAGGACATCCAGATGGGGGTGTCCCACACAGGCCGCCAGTCTGGGTCCTGAGCTCAGGAGAGAGGTGGTGGCCGTGTGGGTGTGGTCAGTGTTCCTGGGCAGGCAAGGCCCCCACATGGGCCAGGCGGCCCTCTCTGACTGAGCCACCAGGCAGTGTCCCCAGGGTCGAGTCTCATGCATTCTTCACACTGGCCACGTTCTACATTTCCTGTCCCCTTCCAGCACTTGTCCCCGACCGATGGAATGACTGGGAAGAACCCTTGCCAGCGGCAGGAGAGGTGGTGAGGGACACACAGGGGACCAGAGGGAGCTGATGTTGGGGGACAGACAGAGACAGAAACCAAGAATCTGGGCTCCAAGTTTCCTTTGCAGCTTCAAAATGTTTGAAAGGGTTTGAAAGGTACAGGGAACGCGCCCGACTTCAAGAGAGAAGAAAAGCAGGTGGATACGAAGATAAAACATGCCACCAGCCAGTGACACGTGGTGCCTGTCCATGGCCTTTCCAAACAGCCCGTCTTCAGCCCGGGAGTGCAGGGAGCTGGCTGCCCGGGCTGTGCTGGCCCGGCCTGCGGGCTCCATTCAACCTGTCTCACTCCTCCTGCCCCACGGTCTCCCCGGCACACCTGACCTCAGTGGAGCCTGAAGCCCAGGAGGCTCGCCCAGCCTTGGGCATGTGAGCCCTGGGAGGCACCATGCCGCTCACATGCTGTTGGTCAAAGCCAAGGCCAAGAGTGGGCAAGGTTGGTGCACGGCGATGGGGTGGTTGTGAGTGCCTGCACTTCCCGAGGACCCGGGTCAGAGAAGCCCTCGAGAGCCTCCCTCCTTACTTCCTTCCTGGAAGAAAGCCCGGCTGCTCTCTTATCCTTGACCTCCCAGGCCTTAGCAAGGGTGTGGTGACTTGTCCGGGGCCACCCTGGGAGTGCTTTAGATAGACTCGGCAGGGCCTGGCCTCTGCTTCAGAGGAATCCAGAAGGGACTTCCAGGACGGCCAGGGGAACCTCCAGAGGACGCCCATCCCAGCCCTGAGCCTGCCCAGGGCAGAGTCTCGGGTGACATCTGAAGAGGCCAGGCAACTTCCGCCTGAGGGTGGTCCCCAGCCTTCCTAACACAGGAAGATGGAGAGACGCAGAGCGGACGACTCTGAAGGGTAAGATCTCGGCCATCACAATGGCTCCAGTCTCCCAGCTCTGACCCGAGCGTGTTAACCACCCCGAGAGGGAGATGGAGACCCGCAGCTACAGTTACGGGAGGGGGTCGAGGGTGCTGGGAGCCACCGTCCTTGCCCAGGAGCAAGTGGGAAACACCGTCTGTGCCAGTGCCCGACCTGGAGAGCGGCGCTGGCGGGTGCCGTCTTGTGGTGCGCGGGGCTTTGCAGCCAGCGACCTCTCATTTCTGGGCTTTGCAGCACCGTGGTGCCTGCAGGTTCCCTCCCTGGATGTCGTCTTCCCTCCCTGGCCAGCAGGGCCAGGCGCGTGGCAATGACTCGATTCATTTTCATGAAATGAATAAACTGCAAAATTGGAACAGAGCAGCCCGTGGAGATGGGAAGAATGCGGATGAAATGAGGTTTGGAAGCATCTGGAGTCCTGAAGGTAGACGGTCCTGGCTCCTCCCCACTTAAATGGAGCAGAAATTCAAGAGCATGCGACTTCGCGCCATGTAGGGATCGCCAAGAGCCTCAAATGACATGAGCGTGTTCTTCCCCCCCCTTACAACCTCAGATGCAAAATTTTGTGGGCTCTTCAAAACAGAGGTCACTCTGTTTGCACAAAGGGGTTTGCTCTTCAGATTATCTTTTTCTTATTGACAGCTGGGGTGATGTGGGGCTGATTCCTATGTCAAGAGAGCGTCAGTTACTTAGCTAATCGTATTTATCACCCAGGATCCCTTGTCTGCTGATAGCAATGGAGTATTTTGGAGTTTTGGTATGCTGCGTGCATGTCTCCCTCGCCGCAGCGAATGTGGTTTTGATATTTATGTGAAACTGCTAATGTGTTGCCTGCTCGATCGTAAGCAAAGGGCCTCTGACAGCTCCGTTCATTAGTCAGCGTGGGGAATAAAAGAAAACACATTGATATAGAAACAGAGTGTGAGCCAGCAATTATCATCAGAGAGCACAATTGAAGCCACATTTTATTTAAATATTTATCTTGCGAATTGATTCATACAAAACAAGAAGCCGTTTCTTATTTATGAATGATTCTGCCACTAAAATCTGAAGCGCGTGATCGCCGTGTGGGCCGGCTCGATGCAGTCCGCGGCTGGGAACAAGGACAGTTTCAGTGGCGTCCGATGATTCCTGGGGACACATCGTTAGGGTTGCCCCATGTGAATATGCCAAAAGTTACCCCACCCTGCAGCTGTTCCCTTGGGGCTCCGACTTTGCAAAGTAGGAGGGAGAGAAAATCTCATAGATGACCTTTAGGACCAATAACAATAATAGCATTATTATAATAAATGCTTATTTATTCCTAATTAATAATGAATGCTGACGATACTAACTGGTGCCCAGGGTCTTCTGAGCGACTTTTCTGTTAAGCCTAGGAGGTAGGTACTTGCTCATCCTGGCTTTCCCCAGTGAGCTCAAGGAACCTTCCAGAGTCTGCAGGGCAGTGCACTTGTGCACCTGATGGCGAGCGGCCGCTGCAGGTTAAATATTAATGGGGGCAGTCCGGAGTCCTGTGTCTGGCTGGGATTTCCAGGGATGGCTTTTCCAGGAATCTTGCTATGAGCTATCATGGGTTCTGCAGCCTATCCAGGAAGAGTAGGCCTGGAGTGTTCTGGGGACGTGTGGATCTTCCCTTCTCCTCCAGAGGAGGTTTTTGGACATTTCTCCACCTCACCTCGCCAGCCCTCCCAGCCCCACGGGAGAGGCCCAGAGCACAGGAGAGGGCCCGAGCTCAGCTTTGCCTGACGGCCCGCTGCGGCCAGTCCAGGCGCCGACTGCATTCTGCAGGATTCACACTGTCTGGACCTTGCTGTGTGCAGATGGCTGGCATTGTCAACCTGGAAAGCATCTGGGCCTGGGCTCCATGTGTGCTTCTGTCACAACTCTGTCGGGACAGATGGCTGGGTGTCCCGCAGTTGGGTTGAGGCTCTTTGCACATGGGAATTGCCTTGGGAAAAGCGTCAGCCTGTGGAAATGCTCAAACGTGTTGTCATCCTGTGCAATCAGAGCGGGGACGGGGGCAGCGGGCAGGTCACAGGGGTGAGCAAGTCCAGGACAGGCACCCAGTCAGCCCGCGGCCTGTCCGTGGCCACAGTGAACTTGGCAAAATGGAGAACTTGGAAAGAAAGGATGTGCATCAGTCATGCACAGAGAGGAGCAGAGTGCAGTGGCCATGAGGGGCTCTGAGCACCCTGCATGCAGCTGTGGGCCAGTGCAGACCCCCAGAGCAAACCCTCACCAAGTGTGGGCTGGGCAGGGACCACGAGAAGGAGAGTTCCTAGGCCGTAGGAGAGGAAAGAAACGGAGCAAAATGAAATCAGAAATAAGTTTACACAGATGTAAATCAATGTTACAAATAAGAGAAGGCAAAGGAAAATCCACTTTTCCACTGCCCACGTTAGAAGGTGACCTGTGGGCCACCTCAGTGTGTGGAGAAGCCCTCCTTGGAAACAGCAGGGTGGGGCGGGGCTTCCCTTCCCTGGGGGGCTGGAGTGGATTTTCAGCTTGCCAAGCAGAGATGTGTTAAACCTGGGCCCTGACTCACGGGAACCAAACCCACACCAGACTGCAATTCATCATTCATGCTGCCTATGGCCACCAAAAGATCCATATTCTCAACATAACCGGAGCTGTGGACTTCCTCCCTGTGGGCAGAACTTCATGGGAAGCACGGTCACGGTGATCTTTAGTGACTTTCAACAGTGCTGTGTTGAGATCCTCTTAAAGATGAATGATCAGAGATGGAAGCTGAACTGGATTAAGTAATGAGAGAACGGATTTGATCCTGTGACTGGGAAGTCAGTGTTCAGGCACAGTTGGATCCAGGAGTTAAAGGAGTCTTGTACATCCTGCTTCTCAACCATTGCGTCCACTGTAAGATCTCAGGCCTATGCTGGGAAGGAGTATGTCTGTCCTAGCCTCGGGAGGACTGGTTGAAAAGTCAGAAGATGAGTTGGGGTTTTTTTTTTGTTTTTTTTTTGTTTTTTGTATGTTTGTTTGGGTACCAGGAATTGAACTGAGGGGCACTTAACCACTGAATCACACCCCCAGTCCTGTTTATTTATTTATTTTATTTTGACACATGGTCTTGCTAAGTTGCTTAGTGTCTTGCTAAGTTGCTGAGTCTGACCTTGAACTTGCAATCCTCCTGCCTCAGCCTCCCCAGCTGCTGGGATTGCAGGTGAGCGCCTCTGTGCCTTGCTCAGAAGACAAGTTCTTGAGCCAAGACAGCCTCTCTCCAGGCAGCACTAGGAAGAAACCACGGAATTTTGTTCCCCTGAGGAAACACCATAGCAATCCCCAAACCTTCCAGATCCTAAGAATTCCTTTCAAATGTTAATTCCCAGTCCCTCTCCCTGAAGGGACCTTCCGTGGGCGGATCCTAGCAAGGTGGGTTTGTTTAATCTTTTTTTTTTTTTTTTTTTTCCTGGTGCAGAGGATTGAACCTAGGGGTTCTTTCCCACTGAGCTACATTTCCACTACTTTTTATTACTTATTTATTGATGTTTTATTTGTTCTAACTAGTTGTCCATGACAGTAGAATGCATTTAGACATTTTGATAGATCCTACATACATGGAGTGTGATCTCTCATTTTTCTGATTGTACACGTTGCAGGATCTCATGGTCACGCAGTCACACATGCACATGAGGTCATGATGTCTGTTTCACTCTGCTGTCCTTCCTACCCCATACCCCTTCCCATCTACCTAATCTAAAGTAACTCTATTCCTCCCTATCTTCCCCCACTTATTGTGAATTAGCATCCACATATCAGAAAAAACATTTGCACTTTGGTTTTTTGGGTTTGGATTATTTCACTTAGCATGATATTCTCTACCTCCATCCATTTTCCAGAAAATGCCATAATCTCATTCGTCTTTAAAGCTGAGTAATATTCCACTGTGTATATATTCCACAGTTTCTTTATCCATTCATCTGTTGAAGGACACCTAGGTTGGTTCCACTGTTTAGCTTTTTTTTTTTTTTTTTTTTTTTTGGAACCGGGGATTGAACTCAGGGACACTTGGCCACTGAGCCACATCCCCAGCCCTATTTTTTGTATTTTATTTTGAGACAGGATCTCACTGAGTTGCTTACGGCCTCGCTAAGTTGCTGAGGTTGGCTTTGAACTCGCGATCCTCCTGACTCAGCCTCCCAAGTCGCTTGGATTGCAGGCATGCGCCACCACGCCCGGCCACAGTTTAGCTTTTGTGGGTTGAACTGCTATAAACATTCATGTGGCCGAATCACTGTAGTATGCTGATTTTTATTTTTTATTTTGAGACCGGGTGGTGTTTGTGCTGCTGGTCTGGGGAGCACGCTAGCCACCTCTGATCTGCAGACCTCCAGTTGGCAAGCAGAGTCAGGCTGCCCTTCTAGAGTGTGTGTGAGTGTGTGTGTGGTGGAGATCAAACTGAGGGCCTCGCAGATGCTGGGCAAGCACTCCACCCCTGGGCTGCAGCCCAGCCTCTCTGGTCATTTTTCAGTGGTCCCTGAACAGCCTTCCCTGCCCAAGAAGGCCCACAGGATGTAGAGGCCAACCCCAGCCCTCAGCCCTGCTGCCTGGAACGTGATTGGCGAGGCCTGCACTGGGCCGCACAGGGTCCTGGCAGCACGCCTAACCAGGCACTGGCCTCACCAGCCGCCACCAGGGTCTCACCCAGGCCCCAGGACACCCAGGTCCTCATCTGGGCTTTGCCTGCTGTGGAAGCACCCTGACTACTCCCAGCCCTGTGGACGGTGGCCTGGAGACCTCCCCCTTGGTGGGCAGGCTCTCCTCAGGTGAGGACAGGAGCCTGAGTCACTTCCCCTGTTTCTGGGTGTGAATCTGAGGCTCCCAGAGGTGAAGCAAGGCTCTTGGGTCACTTCTGCAGCTGGAAAAATAGTTTTAATAATTTAAAATTGTGGGTTTGTTTAATAGCAGGAGAATGTATACTGAAGTTAAAAGGTTCAAAATAGCGAGCTGTGCAACATGAAGCTCTTCCTTCCCTCGCCCAGCCAGCCTCTTCTCCTCCTGGAGGATGTTGTTCTTCATAGCTTCTCAGGGATCTTTCCAAAGAGAGGCTCTGAGCTGGGCCTGGTGACACAGTCCTGTAATCCCAGTAACTCAGGAGGCTGAGGCAGGAGGATTGGAAGTTTAAGGCCAGCCTCAGCAATTTAGCAAAGCCCTAAGCAACTTGGTGAGACCCTGTCTCAAAATTTAAAAAAACAAAATAAAAATGTCTGGGGGTGTTGCTTAGTGGTTAAGCACCCTTGGTTTCAATTCCCAGTACCCAAAAAACTTGGGGGGGGTCCATATTAAAAGGTAAACAATTTTCAGAAAAAAACAGGTTAATGTATCAGTCACCTGAGATTGCGTAACAAAGCACCCCAAACAGCAGAAACTTCTTCCATCACAGTTCTGGAGGCTGCGAGTCCCAGATCCAGCTGCTATCTGGGGTGGCTCCCGCGGGAGGTTCTCAGGGAGACTCCGGTGCCCGTCTCTCTCCTGGCTGCTGGTGGCTGCAGCTGTCCTTGTGCTCCCCAGTCTCGGCCTCCGGGTCCCCACGGCTCCTCCCTCTGGCCTGCGGGTGGCTCCCTCTCATCCTGAAGGCCGCCAGTCCCTGGGTGAAAAGCCACCCTGGACCAGCAGGGCCTCACTGAACCTCAGTACTGCTGCGGGAACCCATTCCCAAGACGGCACTCACATTCCCCCTCCACGGCCACCAGCCCTGCGGCCTGTCCTCCCCTCGTCACCGGGCAGGGTGCCTCGGGCATTGCTCCCTGTCTCTGTACCAGGAAGTGGCTTCGGGGGCTGGCCAGCTTGGCAGCGTGTGGACATACTGACGTTATTTAGCCAGTGCATCTCTGAACAGAGATGCGGGTCCACAACCTTGTGCTGCTCCATCATCAGTCTGAGTTGTTCTCTTTCTTTATTTTTAGAGAATAACCAAGCAACGTGGGAAAACAGATCCCTCCCATGGTTCACGTAACTAGATTCTCCAGAGTCAGGGAGGGTCTGCGAGCGCCTTCTGCAGACAACCCGGGAAGCTCTGGGTGGCCAGCCTGGCCGAGTCCAGCCCACAAACGCGGAATGGGTAGTGGTGAGGGCGGTTCTAGATCCTTCCCGTGCATCAGCACCGCGTGGTGAGCAGCTCAAGACACAGACCGAGGCCCCGGGGGTCTCTCACGGGGGGTGGCCCTGGTAGCATGGTAAGAAAGTTCCCTGAGGTTGGACGAGCTAGGCAGGGGCCATGCTGCCAGGCTGCCCCCTTCAGGCTCTGCTGGGCCAGGAAGATGGAGAGCAGGAGGGTCCAGGCCTGGCCCTTCGGGAGCCTGCCGTCTTGGAGGAGCAGAGCGCCCTGGATGGTCCCCATGATAGAAACCAGCATGAGGAGCTATACGGGGGGCAGGGGCAGGCAGGGGCAGGTGGGCAGCAGCGTGCAGAGCCCTTAGAGCAGTGTGGCCTCCGTGGAGGCCCAGAGCAGAGGCTGGGTTGCCCACCACAGCCCAGGAGGCGGGGCAGGAGGAGGCAGCGTGAGAGGCAGCCAGTGTGGCCTTTTGCATCCCACCCTCCCGGGCCTCTAATGCCGACAGTGAGGTTGCAAGCTGGTCTCTGTCCCCAGGGCCTGCTGAGGCAAGCCGGTGGCCCCGCAGAGCAGACCTGAGGAGGACCTGGGGACAGGGCTTCCCCGCCTCGCTCTTGGCAACCCGGTCTCTGCCAACAGGTGTTGTGCGGGACAGGCTTGGTTGCCACCAAGAGAGGCGAGTACCCAACGTGGGAACAGCATTCCTTACAATCCCGTCCTTGTATTTTAAGAAAATCGATGATGCAAAACCCAGGGAGAGGCGGGGAGAGGCCGGGGAGAGGCCCGGCTGGTGGAGGCTGGCCATCTGGAGCAGGTCCGCGGGCGCACAGTCCCTAATTGTTCTTAATAAGGTGCAGAAGTCCCGTTTGGCTCCCTCTGCTCCTCGCTGTCTCCCTGCCGACTCCGTTCCCTATTTTCTCACGAAACAATGAGGCCGACGTAATTAACAGCAGGAGCGCACACACCTCCCGGGACAGGCAGGTAATTAAGAGCTCGGAGGAGGAGGAGGCGCTGGGTTTCTTTTTTTGTTATGTTGCAATTTTAATCGAGGAGGAGGAGGCAGCAGGGGAGGAAGAGCGATCAAGTCCCCATCTTCGTCCCCACTCCTGTTTGCAGGGAAGCAAAGTGTTGGGAAGTCTCAGAGGGTGGCACGGAGACGGGAGGCGGGCAGGTTCACTGTGCTGCCCGGGCACCTGGCACTTCCCGGACGTTCAGAAACACTGGGGCCCACGGGCAGGCGGCGGAGGCGGGCAGGATCCTGGGTTTCCAGCCGGGCACCGGCCTCCTGCTGGACGCACCCTACTGTCCTCATGGTGGCTTCGTTCTCCACCTGCCTGGTGGAGGTAGCGAGGAGAGCTGGCTGTCCCAGGCGGCTGGCTGGGGACCTCCTGGGGCAGCGACCTCAGGCATGAGAGGGAACGTTTCCAACAGCGATTTTGAGAAACAGGAGCACAGCCTGCCGGGCAGGGACCTGTCCTCCGAGGCTGCAGGAAGAGGCGAAAACCAGCGTGCTCCCGGGAGCACGGCCCCAGTCCTGCAGGACTGGAGGGGAGGCAGGGAGTCCCCTCTCCATACTGGCCTCGAGGTCTAGGTCGTGACCCTCGGCAGCTGCTTCCTGAGCTCATGCTGCGGCTGGTGAGGACAGGTGGGAACATGGGCTCACTGCCGTTCTCACGCCTCCCGAGCGCAGGCGAGATGGGGCTGCAAGCTGGACCGTGCTGGGACGGGGCAGAGGCTCGGGAGACCAAGGGCCCAGCCGTGAAGCCGGGGTGCGAACCACACAGCCCTCTCCAGCCTGTTCGCACGGCCTGCTTCCTCCCAGATCCGAGCCTGGTCCTTGCGGCCCTGCCACGGGCACCCGCCTGCGTCTCAGGAGTCCCCTGTGGGCCACACGAACAGTGATCCCACTTCTTTTTTTTTTTTTTTTTTTGGAACCCGGGGGATTGAACTCAGGGACACTCGGCCACTGAGCCACATCCCCAGCCCTATTTTTTTTTTTTTAGAGACAGGGTCTCACTGAGTTGCTAAGGGCCTCGCTAAGTTGCTGAGGCTGGCTTTGAACTCGCAATCCTCCTGACTCAGCCTCCCAAGTCGCTTGGATTACAGGCGTGCGCCACCACGCCCAGCGTGATCCCACTTCTATAAGATGATTCCACAGCATCCGTACATGCGTCCATTCACCCCACAGTGTGTCTTGAGTACTGAGGGAGTCAGCATGGATGGACACGGCCACCTACAGTTCAGTGGCTGGCTGAGGAGATGGATGTGGCCAGAGAACAAAGTCATGGGTCACTGGACTTGTCACTGCAGTAGGTCCATGCTGGTAAGCGCCGCTGGGTGCCCCACGGTGCTCCCTCCTTCCCTGCACAGAGGGTGGCCACAGGTTGCAGGGGCCCCAGAGAGGACTGAGGCTCCCAGCCAGCTGTCACAGAGGCTCGATGGACGGAAGGGATGATGTTTGGAAGTGGTGGGTGGAAGGCTGGTGAGCCCAGCACAGGGTAGGATGGGTGGCACTGGGTGCAGATCCTGAGGAGTGCGTGGGCCAGAGGAGCGGGACTAGGGGGAGAGGTCAGCAGAGGAGACTCGGGTCAGGTGGCAGAAGGCTGGACATGCCAGGCTCAGGGGAGACATGATTGGCCAGGAAGGCGATGGAAGCCTGCAGTCGTCTCTCTGGGACTCCAGAAGAAAGGCCGCTCAGAGATGGGCGGAGGTGTTGGTAACGGAGTACTTGAGGATCAGGAAGTTCCAGGTCCCCTGTGACGGCCAGTGACCGGCACTTCCCACAGAGGGCTCGAGCCCACTCCAGCTTTGCAGGCCCGGAGTCCAGAGCAGGGTGGAGGTTCTCTCTCCACCCTGACTGCTCGCGGCCTCTGCCGGCTTCTCCCTCCGGGCCCGCCATCCTCCAAGGGTCCATTTCTTTCAACAAATGCTGGTCCTGAGAGTCACACTGTCCACCCCAGAGTGAAGCCCACAGCCGGCCAGTCTGAGGCCAGCAGGTGAGAGGGACTCCAGGCCCCTCTGCAGGGTGAGTCCCTGAGGGGAGGCTGGGGCTCCTCCTGGATCCAAGCTCCCTTGGAGAGTTGGAGACGTGCTTTGTGATGCCGAGCGTGAAGGAAGGACGTGCCCCAGGTCTTGGGCTCACCGTGGGCAGTGCTTCCGAGGGCTCTGGTCTGCAGCGTCTCCCCCTGGATGCACCTCTGCCCATCCCCTTGGAGATGGAGCCTGGTCCCCGGATCAGGGCATCGGAGCCCCTAAGTCTGTGGCCGGGCTGCAGTTTCCATTTGCTGTGGGAGGCTCCTCCCCGATTCCAATGCAGGCCAGCTGGGCAGGCGGGGGACCCCTCGTGTTCTCACCCCAGCGGAAGCCAGCGTGTCAAGGGATCAACATGGCAGCCTGCTCCTCTGTCTGTCTGTCCCTTGTTGCTGGTCCCCTTCCCCCTCCTGTCACCTGCCTCTGCTGTCAATAATCAGACCCGTGGAGAGGAAGTGCCCCATTTGGGCCTGAGTCTCCTGGTGGACACAGCGGATGGGACTTGGCTGGTGACCCTCCTGGTGCTCTCTGGGTCCCAAGAGCTGAATCTCCCAGGCAGAGCCACCCCGTCTGCAGGACCCCAAGGAGCCAGTCCAGTTGCCCTAAGGGGGCCACGGCTTGAGCACCCCACGGTCCACCTCATGGCTCAGGCTCTCTTCCCGGAGCGACTATGTCCCCAGGTGACACTTGAAGATTCCTGCAGCCTTTTTTGGTGATGGCAGATGCTCAGCTCTGGGTGACCAGGAGTTGGAGGCCGGGGAAGGAGCACAGCATCTGCAGAGGCCCGTCAGGCTCCTAAAGCCGGAGTGACAGAGCTGGAACTGAGGGTGGAGGCCAGGGGCCTGGAGCTTGGCTGCTCAGGCTGCACCAGCTCCCCATCCGCCCACTGATGTGTCCAGGTCACCCTGCTCGGCTGCCTGGGGAAGCCGCCCGCTGGCGCCCATGGTGCCCCTGGCCAGCCGCACATTTTCCACTTTCTCGTGTTGCTGCGACACATGGTTACCACGGCTTTCTCCTCTTTTCTTCTCTCTTGTGTTCCCTCACGCCACACCATTTTGAAGTGGGGGCGAGAGGGACATCTGCTTGGGCCTGAGCCTCCGGAGGAGGCCCTAAAAATGTCTCAGGAGGAGCTGAGTTGGAGACCAAAGAGGCGGCTACGTGCGAAGGCCCTGGGCAGCCCTCTCCGCTCCAGAAAGCGATGCTAAAAGAAGCCCGAGCATCCTGCCTCCTGCTTACACCGAGCCAGCAAAATCCAAGGAGCGTCCTGAGCCGCGCCTGGGGCTAGGGATCTCCCCATGACCCTCAGAGCCAGCTGGGGCTTCTGCCACCTAGGAGATGGCCACCAGGGGAAGGGATTGGGTTGCCACCCTGGTGGCCTCCTCTTTTCCCCGTGTCCCCCACAAGATGCCACTCGCATGCGCCTTTTACCTGGAGCTGGCGTCCACAGGCCCGTGTGCTGCTGGGAAGGAAGCAGATCGGCCCTGGGACGGCGGGCACAGGGGCTGGATCCACAGACGCCCTGCTTCCAGCCCCTGGTTTTAGAGGATGCACCTTCAAAAAGCGGAGTTTCCAGCTTGGTGACAGAGAGGATATGAGGGAAAGGGAGGCTCCCTCGTGGGCACGTAGACGCCAGTCGGAACCTCAGCCTCCGTGACTGTTCAGAAAATGTATTTTAAGCTTTTCTACAAGGAGTAGTAGACTCAATCAAATCCCCCAGGGAGAGCTTGTTAGTTGAATAATTAGAAAAATATGAGGAGCTCTGGGAACAGCGGAATGGCTGTGGGCCATTTTAAAAGCAAGACGTGAAATTGAGAACCAGCTTTAGGGGTCGCAGGGTAGGGTGCCATCCCTTCAGGGGTCCAGGGCATCTTCCTGTAGCGTGGCGTGGGCCTCAGGGAGCAGGCAAGGGGCGTTGGCCAGATACCCGGGGCTGCTGGATGCCAAGGCTGAGGGGCGTTTCCTGTTATCCATTTACCTGGGTCTGTCACTCACCGAATTCCCAGGTCCTCTTTCTTTCACAAACCGCAGAGGCACAGAGGCCAGCGCCCCCCTTTGGAGGCCTGGTCACCAGCTTCTCCCTGTGGGTCCTCCTAGCCAGCGTTTGCCACCCAAACCCTAGTTGGAAAGGTATGGGGGCAAAACCACACAGTGCTCACGTCAAAATCTCGGGAGGGACGTCCTCCTGATGGGCTTGCACATGGTGAACCGTCCTGTGCTTACGTCAGGCCGGGCTGCGGTGGGAGGTTCTCCGTCAGGTATCTAACAGGAAGTGGGATGTGTTAGGAAAGGAGAAGAGAAGCTAAACAAAGTGCAAGATAGGAAGAGGTGGCCAGGGGGTGAGCAGCCCAGCAGCCAAGGCCCTGGTGTTTCGGAGGCCCAGGAAGTGCAGTGGGAACCAGAGGCAGCCCGGGAGCTGCCCGCTGTCAAAGTCGTCTTGGGGCTTGCAGATCAGATCGGCCTTGGTTCAAGCTCCACGCTGGGAGATGTGGAATCCTCTCGGACCTGCAGTCTGCTCAAGGAAGGAGAGACCGCCCTGCAGCGTCGCGTGGGCCACCTGAGGAGACGCATGTGAGCAGACGCATGCGCCGGCCGAACGGTGCACACCTGAGATACAGCGGCCGCTGCTGTGGTTAGCTCTGCCTACAGCGCCACCACCTGTGAGGTCACTGTTGTGGCTTTTAATCGCATGTGTGACAGGAAGAAGGATGCCCCCTGAGCATCCTTAGCCCCAGGCCTGGGACCCCCTCGCCTCACCCTGCAAACAGGACTTTGCAGACTTGAATACACTAGGCACCTTGAAGTGCTGAGATTGTTCCACCTTGCTGATCCTTGTGGCCCAACTAAGCACACCGTCATTCAAAAGCAGAACACCTTCCCTAGCTGGGGACCCAGAGAGCTGTGAAGGCAGAGAAGAGGTCAGAGAGACTCCAGATTGTTGCTGTTGAAGATTTGAGGTGGGTGGTGAGCCCAGGGGTGTGGGATCTCCCCGAGTCTCTGGGTGCCAACAGCAGGCATTCAGCCCAGGCAAACCTCCAACGGAGATAACACACGAGATAGCACCTCTTACTGGATCTAGGATCTAGCTTATGATCACAATTCCTAAGATGATAAATGTATATTGTTTTAAGCCACCAAGTTTGGGTAATTCGTTATAGCAGCAATAGCAAACTAATACATCGACACCACCACTGTTAGCGATAGTAGTCCCCCCGGGGGACAATTTCATTTCTGCAGTTTTAGTTACATGCAGTCAACTGCTATCCAGAAATATTACGTGGAAAATTCAAGAAATAAGCATAAGTTTTAATTGTGTACCAATCTAAGCTGCATGATGAAACCTCCTATTAGACAATATATTGTTGTACTTGCTTTATTATTGGTCGCTGTTAAGCTCTTGCTATGCCTAATAAGCTGAACTTTACATAGGTATTTAAGTACAGAAAAACCCAGCATATATGGGGCTCAGTACTCTCCTGGTTTCAGGTATCCCCTGGGGATCCTGTCTCCTGTGGATAGGAGGGGACTATTGCACTTTTTAAAATTTAATACAAAAATATCTAGGGTTTAATTTAAAAGGTCCCTTTACTGTGCTTGAGAGATAAAAGTACAACCCAGCCCTAGAAACGATTCTAAATATAATAAATACAATCCAGCATCTTTAAGAACTCAAGAATTTTTCTTGTATTGTTCTTAAACCTTATGTCATGCAGCGTTACAAAATTCAAACATGAGAAATGGAGACAGACTAGGATACTTATCACTTAGATTGAACAATTGCTAGATTCTTTCTCCCCTTATTTGTTACTTTTCTTTGCTTTCTTTGTTTCTTTCTTCACTTATTTTTAGTTGAAGTGTTTTAAAATGAATTACAGTCATTATTACATCTTAACTCTGAATACTGCATTATGTATTTCTAAAGTGACATAAATACAATATTATTATAGATGCTAACAGAATTAATATTTATTTCCTGGTATTAGATAATACCCAATTCTTATTTAAATTTCTCAAATGTCCTCAAAAGTTTTTTCGCGACTGATTTGTTCAAACCGGAATCCAGCCCAGGACTGCCGGGCATTACCTCATTCTGTCTCCAGAGGCCCCTTTAGTGGAGAACATTCCTTCCCCACCACGCCTGCTGCTTTATTCCATGGCCCTGACCACGAGTGACCGTCTTCTCCTAAGTGGTCTCACAGTCCAATGCTCCTTGATGGAAACTCTTTAGCAACTGTGCAAAGGGAAAATACTGAGCCCTGTTAGTCAGCCTTCCACTGCTGTGACAAAGCACCCGAGAAAAACAACTGCAAGAAGGAAAGGTTTATTCCTGGCTCACAGTTTCAGAGGTTTCGGTCAGTCCGTGGTTGGTCAAGTCCACTGTTTCTGGGCCTGTGATGAGGCAAGACATCATGGCGGAAGGGTGCGGCAGAAGAGTTTCTCACCTCATAATGGCCAGGAAGCAGACGGTGAGAGAGAGAGAGGCCAGGGACAAGATCTACCTTCAAGGATGCATCCCCAGTGACCTGCTTCCTCTCACCCCCTGCAGCTTCCACCACCTCCCAGCACCACTGCCTGGGACCACGCCACCCACACAGGAGCCTTTGGGTGACAGTCCAACGATGGACCTACTCCATCCAAACCACGGCCTGCTCCAGCTTGGGTGTGTTCTGGCTGCTCCCTGCCCCTAACCCTCTGGGTCACCTGCCCTGGTCATGGAAGGGTCCCTGCACCTCTCCTGAGGTCACTCTCCAGCCCTGCAGCACGCAGGGGCCTGGTGGAGAGGCTTCCCTGCAGCTTTTCTGGACCTTCCTTTGAAACACCAAGAGCCCGGATGCGGCTTTCTTTGAGAAAACCGTGGTGGGCAGCCCAGTTGGAATCCACGAGATGCTGTCACTATACCTTGTGCAGAGGATAGGCCTTGGGATGGTCAGCTAGGCAGCTGGGGCTCACAGGGGCTGGGCAGCAGGTGGACACAGGTGTGTCTTTCCATAAAATCACGCTTCTGTTATTTCATGCTTGTTTAGTAGTTGAATGATTATTGGTTTTGTGAACAGAAAGGCAACTTTTTTTTTTTTTAAACTGGTTTGTGTGTGATACAAATTGACCAAAGCCAGGCCTGCAGAAGTGGCTTTCGCCTCTTTCTTCTTCACTCATCTACGCACCGTGGCTCATCTCTTGGGAAAGAACAGATCCTGGGAGAGCCTATCAATGTCAAGACCCTGATGTAAGGGATCAATAAACTTTGACAGTAAGGGATCAGATAGCATCTCTCTGCGGCTCCTGGGCCACATGGTCTTTGTCAAAGCTCCTCAGTCCACTCGCTGTGGCGTGAGAGCAGCAGCAGATGGGTAGGGGGCCTGTGTTCCCAGAAAGCGCATTTACAGACACGCACCATGCCCTGGGTGTGGCCCGAGGGCTGCCATTGCCAACCCTGCCCTGAAGCAAGGGAGTGAAGTGGCCACCTGTGAGCAGAACTTGCCAAAGAGGTGCCTGAGCCCGTGAGCTGTTTGGAAAGTTAGATGTTAGCATTTGAAAGATGGGCTGTTTCATGCCGGGAGCTAGATGTCTCCAGGGGTTGGGGGAGACTGGAGGCCTGGTGTGTAGGCCTCCACTGCGTGAGGGGAAGCTGCATGACGGTGGCGGCTGCTCCTCGAAGACATGGTGGTCTCTTCTCTGAGGCTGGTGTGCGTTCGTTGCCCGTGGTCATCTTTTTTTTTAAATTTCTTTTTATATTTACAGACTGCATTTTGATTCATTATATACAAATGGGGTACATCTTTTCATTTCCATGATTGTGCATGATGTAGATTCACACCATTCGTGTAATCATACGTGTACACAGGGCAATGATGTCTGTCCCATTCCACCATCTTTCATACCCCTGCCCCCTCCCCCTTTCATTTCCCTCTTCGTAATCTAAAGTCCCTCCATTCTTCTCTCATCCCCCTACTCCCCAACCCATTTATATATCACCATCCACTTATCAGGGAAAACATTTGGCCTTTGGGTTTTTGGGATTGGCTTATTTCACGTAGCGTGATATTCTCTGATTCCATCCATTTATCTGCAAATGACATACCTGGCCCTATGTCCTCCTGCCTAGCACCTGCCTGGTCCTGGAGACACCTGTACTTGTGTGTACTGCCACATGGGAAAAGCTAAGGAAAGGTGTTTGGTGGTAAATGTGTCTTTTCATAAAGAGCGCGTGGACAGTAAAGACGGGGCTGAAACTCGGCCATGATTGATGCTGGATTTGTAAGTGCATGACCTGTCCATTATCAGACAGCAAAGGGGAGTTTGCACTTGGCATAACTTCCCCTGGAAGATCAGACCACTCAGCCACTGGACACTGAAATGTGTGAGCAGGGCTGACGCTAGGCCAAGTGTGGGGCAGCCTCTCCTGGGTGTTCCCTCCTTCCCTCTGTCATGGCTCCATCTCCTCCCACTTACCCCCTGTCCGTCCACCAGGGTCTACCTGTGTTGTAATGCTCTTTCTCTAAATTTAAATGACACCATTAAAGGAACATTTTTTACTGGAAGGTATCTAATAATAGCCCTCGCACTAAGAGAGACAAGACTTAAATCATGTCCTGTTGCCTGTGTCCAAAGATATTAACATTTTAATTAAAAGGAGAGACCTAAAATTTATTAGATGAGGAATAGTGAAACCCGGGGCTTTGGGGAGAGGTTACAGACCCTTTGGCAGAGAGCAAGGAGCCTTTCAGAGTATGTGAAGCCTTTCCAGTAGCTGCCTGTCCCCAAGGTGTCCCTAGTGCTTGCCTGAGCCCATGAGGGGCGGGGGTGTGAAAGATGGTGGACTGAGACAGACGTCATCGCCCTATGTACAGGTACAAATGGTGTGAGTCTACATCATGTACAACCGTAGAAACGGAAAGCTGTACCCCATTTGTGTGCAATGAATCAAAATGAAGTCTGTAAAAATAAAAATTAAAAAACAAAAGGCAGCAGGACAGATGTAAAGGACATGTGCTGCTAGCTGCAGCCACTTGCTTGTCAACTGGTCTTCCTGAAATCCCAGTCACTTTCATTTTCAGTGCTGTGGTGGTTGCACTGATCATCGGCGATACCAAAAGCCAGCAATTGTGGTGAAGCCACTATTGCATTCCCATGAGATGAATATGAAACTCCCTGTCTGCTCTTACATCCCATGAGTTCAGGGACCATATGTAGGTCACGTTAAATATTAAGGGGCAAAAACCATATGCAGTGGACTTGGGCCTTTTTCTGAACAGTAGAGAAGTCTGAGCAGTGTTTTTCCTTGAAAACGGAAGAGGAATCTCTTGGCATGGGGAGGCTTATGCCAAATGAAGTGGTTCTGTCATCTGCCTTGAGTTATGTTCACCCTTAAGACCAAATCTTTCTGATAACACAATCCAACCATCTTGAAGATTGAGCAAAATCGTCTCCACAGAGCTACTTTACATTTGGACTTTGTCTCAATCTGTTTTCATTACTGTAATGAAGTACCCAAGGCTGGTCACTTTATAAGCAAAAAAGGTTTGTTCAGCTTACAGTTCTGGAGGTTTGAGAGCATAGTGCCAGCTTTCTTTGACTCTGGAGAGAATCTCATGGTGAACGGCATTGAAAGGTGGCAGCATGTGAGACAGGAAGCCAGAGAGTGAGAATAGCCCGCTTGCATGAAATGACCATGGTCCCTTGAGAACTGCTTTTTGTGGCTGTCTCCAGCAATGTGGGCCTGTCTTGGGGCCTGGGTGCTTGCTGTGCCCCATGCCTGCCTGTCCCTCCCTCTCAGGGCATAGCTCTTTTTTGTATTTGATCTGTTCTAACTAGTTGTCCATGACAGTAGGATGCATTCATACATTTTGATAGATCCTACATAAAAGGAGTGTGATCTCTCATTTTTCTAATTGTACATGTTGCAGGATCACATGGATCATGCAGCCTTACATGCACATGAGGTAATAATGTCTGTTTCACTCTACTATCCTTCCTACCCCACACCCCTTCCCCTCCCTTCACTCGCCTCTACCTAATATGAAGTAACTCTTCTTCCCTATCCACCACCATTGTGAATGAGCTTCCACCTATCAGAGAAAATATTCAGCCTTTGGTTTTTGGGGTTTGGCTTATTTCACTTAGCATGATATTCTCCAACTCCATCCATTTACCAGCAAATACCAGAATTTCATTCTTCTTTATGTCTGAGTAATATTCCATTGTGTACATATTCCACATATTATGCATTCATCTATTGAAGGACACCTAGGTTGGTTCCATAGTTTAGCTATTGTGAGTTGAGCTGCTATAAACACTGATGTGGCTGTGTCACTGTAGTGTGCTGATTTTGAGTCCTTTGGGTACAAACTGAGGAGTGGGATAGCTGGGTCAAATGGTGGTTCCATTTTAAGTTTTCTGAGGAGTCTCCACACTGCTTTCCATGAATCATTACTATTGATGTTTCACCACTACATCTGGCAACGGGAACAGTACCTGATCCATAACAGGAAGCAGATATTTTTAGATTGAATGAATTGTCTCTAACCCCTCCGGAGATTCTCCCTGATTCTTACCAACTCTTCCCCTCCCCATGGGTAAGTGACAGAAATGACATTCACACCAGTTGTAAGGAAAACAAGACTTTGACTTTCTCCTGCTGTGGGCGGGCATTCTCCAGGGAGCGTGGAGCATGTTAGCCAGCCACCCCTCCACGGTGGTCCAGAGGAACTGAGAGCTTGTTTCTCCAGTTGAGGTCTACGGAGATGGGCCAGGCACGGTGGTGCACGCCTGCAATCCCAGCATCTCAGGAGGCTGAGGCAGGAGGATCACAAGCTTGAGGCCAGCCTCAGCAACTGAGCAAGACCCTTTCTCAAAATAAAAAATAAAAAGGCAGGGATGGACGGTGGAGGATGAAGGATGGTGGAGGGTCCCCTGGAGGTCACGGCTGGTTAGCAGAGGAACAGAAGAGGGGCTGGCACAGCCACCTTCCTGGGGACACCTGAGGCACCTACCTGGTCTTACCGCCTCGCTCCGATTTCCCTGCCTTCCCCTGACCACACAGCGCAGCCTTCCAAAAGTGGACTAAGGGCTGCGTTCGCTCCATGTATGGTCTCCAAACCCTGGTGGCCTTCTCCCCGGGGCATATGGTGCACTGGGCCGTAGAAAGAAAATATTAGGACTTCTTTGATCATTTATATTTAATCTCCTGCTTTAAAGTGTGATTTTAATGGCATCGTTCAGAGCGCTCCCATCAGCAGAGCTGCGCACATGCGTATCAGCGTTCAGGTGCATCTATGGTCCATCCAAAGCGAAGATCCCCGCATGCATTCCTGCCGGCACGTGGCCGGGAAAGCAGGGCCGCTCCTGGAGAGGGCGCGCAGCGTCTCCCAGAGGGCGAGACAGTTTATAAATGACACCACGGGGCTGTTTTCACGCCCACAGCCCCACCTTGAGTCCATCTCCCAACACAAGCCCAGCGACCGCTGCCAGGCTGCAGCAGGGTCCCCGCGCCCCTGGCGGGTGGGCAGCGGGGCGTGATTCCTTCACGTGGGTTTTTGGAGACAAGCCCATGAAAGCCAAAGTCCCTCCAGGGCGGGACGTGCGTCTCCTCCGTGAAATCAGAAAGGATCTTGAAGAAGAAGACGGATGGAACAACGTAGTGAAAGAAAAATTAGGGGCCAGAGAAGAAGGTGAAAAACAGACCCCTAATGAAGGTCCCAAGCAGAAAGCAAGAACTAATTCTAGGCGGACAGCCAATGTGTCGGTGCGAGCCGGGAATGCATTCTGAATTACTGAAATGGGATGGCTCTCATACTCTAGTGAAGAGGAACATGGTACTAGACTGAATATTCAGAGGGGCCGAGATCTGGGACTTCAGTCCTGCCTGAGTGTTCTCAGCCTCCCTCCCGGGACTGGAGGCAGCCGCCCTTCCCCATGAACTCGGGTTCTTTCTCCCTGCGCTGCTGGGATCGAACCCAGAACTTGGCCCTCCCACAGCTGTGCCCCAGCCCCTGCGTGAGCCCAGAGGCCCCAGCGCTCTGCGCGGTCTGCCAACGAGGACAGAGCAACCTGTTACAAGGACACCACGGTGACTGAGGCTGTTCCAGGGCATCAGCGCCATGCAGAGAGGAGCCAGGGCTGGCGGCCGCTCCCTCCAGCCATTACCCATTCTGGTCTCATGTCAACCAACGTGATCCAGGCGCCAGTCAGCACTGGCGCTGCGTTTGGCTCTGGGAGTAGATGTGACCCTGTCCTGTCCTCCAGCAGATGGCCCTTTGGTGGGGGACTGGGCTGGAACAGAGCAGGGCCGCAGTGTCCTGGTTCCCCCCAGAAAGAGTGGAAAACGTGTGCCAGAGACCAAAGGGAAGGGGCTGTGGGTGGGAAGGTTCCACGGCACTATCTGAGCGAGGCCTCGAGGTTGCTCTCAGTGAGAGGAAGGCTGGGAGAGGAGCGGGCTTGAGGACGGCTGGGAGGCAGGAAGGCTGACTCCAGGGCTGGGAGGGTTCGTGTAAGGACACGGAGGCAGCTTAAGCTCCATCCCAGAGGTGATGGCAAATCGTTGGAGGATTCTTTTTATCATTTTAAGCAAAAACTCTAGTGAAAATGCAAAGAACAAATAGAAACCAGGTCAGGCAAACCGTTTGGGAGGCTGCCAAAATAATATGGACCAGAACTTTATTTTTTATAGTGGGGATTGAACCCAGGAGTGCTTAACCACCGAGCCACATGCCCAGCCCTTTTTATTTATTCAGAGACAGGGTCTCCCTAAGTTGCTGCAGGCCTCGCTAGGTTGCTGAGGCCGGCTTTGAACTCGCAATCCTCCCGCCTCAGCCTCCTGAGCTGCTGGGATTACTGGCGTGCACCACTGTGTCCTGTCAGAACAGAACTCTTAAAGCTGGGAACTGGGAAGTCCTGCTGGTGGTGAGAAGAAAACCAAGTCAAGCACCCTTGAGATTCTAACATCAACGGCATTTGATGTGTCTGCCAAGACGGAAGGAAAAGGCCAGCACTCAGAGTTGGCTGTTATCAGCCCATGGAGAGACGGGTGGGTTTTCTTTGCTTGGTGGCAGGGGTGGCTATTATTAAAAAGAGGGTGGGTTCAATTCACTTCTATTTTGTTACATTTTAAAGATGCCCTTGCACACAGCGGCTCCTTCTGGTGCACGGTGCCACGCGACTGAACCCTGGGACACAGGCCGGTGAGCTCCAGTCCCGACCCGGAAGGGAAGCATCACCAGACAAGCCCCGTCCCAGCCCACCCCGGCCTGACTCCTGGCAAGGAAGGAGGGTCCTCAATCCCTGCCACTCTGCCCTCATGTCACATGAGGCTGGGGCTGGGGCTCAGTGGGGAGCGCTCGCCTAGCATGCGCCAGGCCCTGGGTTCGATCCTCAGCGCCACATTTAAATAAATGAATAAAATAAAGGTCTGTCAACATCTAAATTTTTTTTAAAGCGTCACAGGACTGCGATGACACTTCATCTGGCCTTTGGGCCATTTCAGCAAGCACGTCTTTAAGTTTATAAGGAATGTGTACGTTTTTAAGGACACGTTGTGTCCGGCCACCAATGTCTGAGAGCCCCTGTGGCAGGACATCCTCACCAGGGCATTGATAGTTGAGGGGTGGACTCCCCTGTTCCAACAGATGTGCCCTGGTGGCCCTTCTGGCTTAATTGGCATTCTCCAACTACCCAGGATGGAGAGCACCACTTATTATTATGTTTTTAATATACGGTATACTTCCTGTGAATTTTACTTTTTTTCTCCATTACAAATATCATTCCAAATCATTCCAAATGTGGACATTTTCAATGGCTGCATAATATTCTTCAATACCATAATTGAAAAACCATATCCTTTATTATGGGTTATTCAAATTTGTTGACCCAGTTTAAATGTATTGACTTTATAGCAAGCACATTGCTTTTAGAGAACTCTCAATCTTTCCATTTTCTCTGAAATTGTTTTAATACCTTAGGATGTTACCCAGTTTGCTTCATATGTTTAGTTTCCTCTATACTTTTAAAAATTCTTTAATTTGCTCTAATTAGTTATACATGACAGTAGAGCTCATTTATGCATTTTGATAAATCACACATAAATGAGGGATAATTTCTCCTTTTTCTGATGGTGTCCTTCAACAGACGAATAGATAAAGAAAATGTGGTGTGTGTATATACATATATATATATTTATTTAATGATGGAATATTACTTGGCTTTAAAGAAGAATGAAATTATGTCATTTGCTGGTAAATGAATGGAGCTGGAAAATATCATGCTAAGTGAAACAAGCCAAACCCAAAAAAAACAAAGGCCAAATGTTTTCTCTGATATGTGGATGTTAATTCACAATAGGGCCGTGGGGCCGTTGCTAAGGAAGAATAGAGTTACTTTAGATTAGGTAGAGGGGAATGAAGGGAGGGGAAGGAGGGATAGTAGAGTGAAACAGACATTGTGACCTCATGTACACGTGACCTCCAACATGGATAATCAGAAAAATGAGAAATTGTACTCCATTTATGTATTATTTATCAATACTTGTTTTTGACACTCCTCTACCTTCCTCGTGAAGCATCTGTTTAAAATATTATTGGTTTTGAAACTGGATTATTTTCTTTGAGTTTTCCATTCTCTTATATATTTTGGTTACAAGGCCATCATTGGGTAAGCGATTTCCAAATACTTTCTCCCACTTAGGAACTTGTTTTTTTATGTCTTTTGCCTAGCACAGTGTTTCAAATTTTGGTGAAACCCAACTTATCAATGTTCCTGGCATGGATCAAGCTACTATTGTCCAGCTAAGGACTCTGCTCAATGACGAGTCACAAGATTTCCTCCTTTCTGTTTTTCTGAAAGTTTTATAATTTCTACATCGATGATCCATGTTCAATTTATTTATATAAGGTGTGGAATTCAGGTGAAGATTGACCCTTTTTAATATACATGTGTCCATTTGTTTCAAATCGTTATTGAAAGAGTATCCTTTCTCCATCAAATCTCCTTTGTCAAAAATCAGCCATGTCATTACTGGACTTTCTATTTTGTAATACGATTTGTGCAACCCTCAGCCATTACACATGGTCTTAAACATTGTTGCATTGTGACTTAAAATCAGTATGGAAACTCCAGCTTTTTTAAAAAAATTGCCTTTGCTCTTTTTGTTGTTTCTCTTTCCATACAAGTTTTGGAATTATCTTGATTTTATCTACAAAAAAAATCCTTCTGGGAGTTTGATTTGAATGCTACTAAATTTATCAACTGACTTTTGAAAAATTTACATCTTAACTACACTGTGGGTTGCAATCCATGAACATGGTATGTCTTTTCATTTACTTGTGGCTATCACCATATGTATCCTGGTATTTGCTTTGCTGGATTTATAACTAAGAATTACTTCTTTCTTTATTGGTTTTTGAGCAATTATAAATGAGATATTTTATAAGTTTTAGTTCCAACTGTTCATTACTAGTTTGTAAAAATACAAGAATAGATTTTTATATGCTGAGCTTTAATCTTATGATCACATAAATCTCACTCATTAGTTCTAAGAACTTCCTTTTCTGCAGATTTCTTGGATTTGTCTATGTAGATGATCAAGTTGTCTATGAATAGACCTGGCTTTGTTTCTTCCTTTCTGATCTGGATGTCTTTGATTTCTATTCCTTGCTTTACTTCACTGTCTAGGATTGCCAGTAAAATTTTCAATAGCATGGTAAAAGTGCAGCCTCTGTTCCCAGTCTTGGGGGATACCATTCAGTTTTGTTCTATTAAGTGTGACTCTCTTTATCAGGTTAATGAGATTCTCTTTGATTCCTTGTTTTTTGTTATTAATGAACATTAAAGCTTATCTACTCTTTTGTGTCAATTGTATGATCGTGTGGTATTCCTTCCATAAACTTTTGGCATTGTGATTACATTGGTTAATTGTGAAGTATTAAGTAGGCTTTCATTCTTGGGATAAACCCTACTAGGTTATTCTTTTTATATATCACTGGTCCTAACTTTCTACTCATTTGTTAAGGATTTGTGCGGCTTTATTCGTGAGGGGTATTGGTCTGAGATGTTTGCGTTGTCTTCTTCTAGTTTTGGCAAGAGGTGAAGGATGGCCTCATAAAATGAGTTGGGAAGTGTTCCCGCTTCTATTTTCTGGGAAAGATGTTTAGAATTGGTTTTGTTTCTCTTTAAATATTCAGTAGAATTCGCCAGTGAAATCATCTGAGACTGGAAGAGTTGTTCCTTGTTTGTTTTGTTTTGGTAGGGAAGATTTTTGACTGTGGGTTTTTTATTTCAAGAAATAAATGTAAGATGATTCAGTTGACTTATTTCTTCTTGAGTGAATTCAGATTGTTTGTTGTTTTTAAGAAACGAGTTCATGAGTGGGGCATGGTGGTGCACACCTGCGGGTCCAGCTATTTGGGAGACTGAGGCAGGAGGATCTTGAGTTTAAGTTCAAGCCTCAGTAACTTAGAAAAGAACCCTGTCTAAAGAACCTAAAAGAAAGGAAAAAAGAAATTAATCCACTATTTCTATGTGTTTAACTTTATGTTTATAGAGTTG
>JAJEJO010002353.1:99632-117703 GCA_020662805.1 Glaucomys volans
TCCTTGTGGGTCTTGCTTTTGCTCTGTGTCTGTTGGGACTGGCACATTCGACCTGGGGCTACTGTCCTTCATCTTGAAGCAAGACTCCGACTGCTCTGGGTGCCCGTGAATTACGGCGTGTCCCCTCTGGCTCTAGGGGTCACCCAGAACTTCCACGTGTATGGGAGCTCTTGTTCCTTCCGTGGGTGCTTCTCCCCACTCGCTGGGTAGCTTCCTCACAAGCATGACTGACCAGTCGCCGCTGAAGAGGCAGGGGCCCTGCATCCCTCCGGAGCTCCTCTCTCAGCAGCTGTCTCTTTTGGGACGTTCCTGGCCTCTGCCCTCTGTGCCCTCAGCCTGGGGGTCTGGCAGGCTTTGTCTCAGTCTCCTCAGTGATGTCCCTGAACCAGTGGATGGAATATCCCAGCTGGGATGACCATCAGACCCATCCTGATCATTTGGGTGATAATAAAATGCAGTTCAATGTCCAGGGCTGGTTGGCTGAAGTGATTGAAGCAGAGGTCACTTGAGTGCAGGGCAGCAAGGATATTCCAGATTAGCTCACCAGCAAGCATTTCCCAGGCTCAGAGCACAATGGCGGGGCATGTGTGGATGAAGGCCGTGAGCCAGATTCCAGTCATGGAGGAAGCCATGTCAGGGTTGTCATCACGGATGCCTTAATTATCCATGGGGCACTTCTGAGCCAGGGAGACAGCTGCCAGGGTGTCCAGGCCTTTATTCTGCTGCTGGCCACACAGAAGCCCTTCCCAGATCCCCCACTAATGTCCTTCCCATCGGCTACGTCTGAATTCACCATTGTGTGGCCCCAGGGCCACACTCTCTTCAGTCTTCTCCCAACCAGTGATGGACAGTAGCTGGGCTCCTGATGTGGGTCCATCACAGTGACCCTGCTAACACCCTCCTCACGCTGCCCCATGACCCGAGCCCTCCCTCTCAGTCTGTCTCCTCTCTGACTCCCCAACAGCTGCCCGGGATCACAGGTCCTCCCCGGCAGAACTAGGCCGGGGTCCCCTTGCTCTTCCTAACTACGCTGTCCTGCCACTCCCTGGGCCACAGAGGATGGGAGCTGGTGGCCTCGGTTTCCAGGACATCTCACAGGAAGGAAGGCTCGGGAGAGGTGGCAGGAGGTTTGGAGGACCCTCACTCTGCCTCCCAGTCACTCAAGGTGGGATTTAAGAAAGGAACAGCCTTCATTAGAAGAGAGGTCACTTCTGAAGGTGAGGATGGGAGGGACATTTGGAAGACAGGAGAGGGGCGTGGCTACCCAGGTGAATGGCCATGGCAGAGTCCCAGGCTTGGACAGAGAGGGAGACGTGCTTGTTAATGAGGACGCTTTTTCAGAGACGAGAATCTGGTTCTACCAAGTTCACCATTGGGGGTCCACCATTGGGGTCCACCCAGAGCCAGAGTGGCCCACCCGGGGTAAGTCGGGACACCTGGCATGTGAAGACTTCTGCAGAGTCCAGCAAGGAGCTCACCAAGGCCTGGCAGCATGCGTGACCGAGGGCAGTGGTGAGAAGAGCCCTCTTAGCAAGCTCCCAGGGACTGAGCCAGGCGAGGCCTGGGAAATTCCAGCTGCTGGTGACCAGACTCAACGCAGGGCCATTCCCAACCTCGACTTTTCGACACAGTGTTTTGGTTCCCTGTAGACGCGGCTCAGATGTCATGGGCTAGATAATCTCATGCAGTTGTCATTTCTTGCTGAGTTGCCTTGAACTTGACATTGGAAAAATCCATCTTAAAAAGTTTTCAATACGTATTTGCCCTCGTGTGGCAGAGATGTAAGATTTTGCTTTAAGACAAATTAAACAAAAACAATTATTTTGTAAGAAAAAATATTGTGTTGTTTTACCCTCATATGGTTGGAATCTTCCGGGAAGATGAACACATGACCCTTACGATCCATTTTCCTCTCCTCTAGTAAAAGCTATGCCAGGTCAGGTGTGGTGGCGCACGGCTGTGATCCCAGTGGCTGGGGAGGCTGAGGCAGGAGGATTGCAAGTTGGAGCCCAGCCCCAGCTAAGGCGAGGCCCTAGGCAAACTTAGCAAGACTCTGTCTCAAAATAAGAAATCAAAGGGGCTGGGAACGTGGCTCAGTGGTAGAGCATCCCTGGGTTCCATCTCCGGTACAAAAAAAGTAAAACGCCACACCAGTTCGTCCATCAGTGATGGGAGAAACTACATCTGTTTCCCTAAAGAAACCCAAATGTTTTGTTTAAATGTCTAACTTCCTGGAAAACTTGGTGTGGGCGGTGGTGTGTGTGTGTTGTGTGTTTGTTGTTTGTAAACAGGAAGATCTCCAAATGACACACTGCAGAGATGGAAACCCAGGTTTTCTCGTGGCCTCTTTTGGGGCGGGGTTGACGTTGTCACGTTCTTTTCCCTTCCTTCCAGAGTCTTCTATTAACTATGTGGCTCTTTGATATTTGGGGGCATTTTCTGAAGTGGTACCCCACAATTGCAAAGCTAGGACAGGGGATTTCAGTCTGGGGATGAGGTTCTGTTGAACAGGAATGTGGAGGACTGATTAGTTTTTCTTTGTAAACTTGGAGTGCGGCTTACATGGTTTTCCCTTTTTTTTTTTTTTTTTTTTTAAGAAATCACTTGTGGGAAAATCGTTCCGAGCATCTTATTAATGATTTTCCCTTGGACTTTTGTTTATTTCCCGCCCCCATCCCTCAGATCTCTGTAACTGAAGACGGCTTCGGCTCCCCGTGTGGCTTACAGAGGTTTAGATGTTTGCTGGTATGTGACTTTGTTTAGTAACGTTTGTGTGACTCCTTTTCTTTCTTTTCTCCCCGCAGTGATCTCAGTTGGCTAAACATTGCATAACTTGAAAAAAATGTAGCTGATGATGTTTTGGCCTCCCTCAAGTTCAGAGTCATTGCTGCCTCCACTCCCATCAGCCAGATTATTTTATAAAATTGCCAACCCCCGCCACTGCCCCCAGCGTTGTTTGTTCTTGACTTCAGCTCTGGGTGGAGGTGTCTGTGATTTTCAGGAACCTCCGTGTTCCTGTCTCATGCAGGCCAAGGCCTGAGGGTTTCTGCAATTCCTCTGCACCCAGAGAAACCCGTGTACTGAATACAGCCCTCCAGGTAGTTGTCTCAATCCCTGATTCTCTTTGACGGGCACGACTCTGTGAGCAGCCCTTGGCCCCAGATTGAGGCTCCCTATGGTGGGGAACACAGGTGGCTGGCTGGTCCTTGGAATGACTGTAAATAAAGATCATCTCATCGAAGGATGAGTACAATGTGGCACAATGACCACTGAGGTTCCCTCCCTCCCTCACTTGTGACCCAGTGCTGCTCTTTCCACTGAGCCCTCCATGGCCACAGGATCTTCTTCTACACAGTGTCCCAGGATTCTACTAAAACATCAATATGGTTTGCATGTGAGTTGCACTCTCTGTCACTGTCAATCATAATGAATCTCCACATAGAACCAGGGAGATGGAGAAGCCCGGGCCAAGGCAGGAAAGTGGGAGAGTTATCAGGCTCAGGAAGAGTGCTCAGAACAGGAGGAGCACCTGGAGACTGGAGGCCTTGGGCTGGAGCGTGCATCCTCGCCCAGGAGAGAGCAGGGGCTGGGTCCTAGGCCTGGCGGGTGGGCAGCTGACAGCAGCTGCAGCAGCGGGCAGACCAGGGTCTGGCCGGTGCTCCGAGAACCTGAGTGGTCTTGCTCACGGCCATGCTCTGTAAGGAGAGCGACCTCTTTGGGATGGGACAGCTAGTGAGGTGACAGGAGGCTTCTCAGCTTGGCCTTGCTACGGAACAAGCAGACTTGAGTCTTTGTTCCAGGGGGCTGTGCCGGGCACCCTAGGCCTCCCCAGCCTCTACACCAGAACCAGGAACAGTGTCCTCCTCCCAGACATTCCCAAAGCCCCCTTGGGGACTAAATGGATAGACTTTTAAAAAGATGCACTGCTGGGCGTGGTGGTGCACACCTGTAATCCCAGCACTAGGGAGCTGAGGCAGGAGGGTTTCGAGTTCAAAGCCAGCCTCAGCAACTTAGCGAGGCCCTAAGCAACTCAGTGAGACCCTGTCTCTAAATAAAATACAAAATAGGGCTGGGGATGTGGCTCAGTGGCCGAGTGCCCCTGAGTTCAATCCCCAGTACCAAAAAAAAAAAAAAAAAGATGCACCTCTCTTTTGGGGAGGGGTTGATGTTGTCATGTGCCTGAACCTACAGGAGGTGCTGGTTCTGCTGGTTTGGTGGAACTTACTGAGAATTTCTTTCTTTCTTTTTTTTTTTTTTTTTTTTTGAAAGTCTTTCCAGTGGCTTTGATGTCACTGCCTTTCTTTCAGGCAGCAACAATTACTATTTACCAACCTGCGGACCGCTCTGAGCCACAGACGAGTGGCTTCAGGTTTTAATGGTGCTCTTGTACTGGAATTAAAATAACGTCAGGGAGAAGGCTCGCGATAAGATCCCCGAGGTCACAGCTGCTTCCACCTTCTGTGATAATACGTGCGTCGACATGATTAATTGAATATGTAGTGTGTGTCAGGCACGCGCTATGAGCCTGAGTTCCCTAGGCCGTTAGCTGTCCCAGCAGCGCAGAAGGCCAGTGGCATTCCCATTTTACAGACGGTGAAACGGAGGTAGAGAGTTCCCTGCCTCGCTTCCCACAGCTAGCAACCAGCAGAGTCGGTCTCCAGCCCAAGTGTGTTGTCTACACTGCACAAACACACCAGAGAAGGATCTGGGAGATACGTGCCCTGAGGTTTACCGTGATTATTTATAGATGATGGGTATAGTTATTACTTATACCTACTGTTTTCCAAATTTTCCGCTTTGAGCATTCATTATTTTTCCAAAGTGTTAAAAAGCAAAGTTATAATCATGCAGTCCTGAGACCTTTGTAAAACAAGTGATTAATCGTGTTTACAACCGTCTACCTACAGATCTTGCTTGTGATTGATTGAAAAGCCACAGGATTTGTATTTTAATTCCTCACGGTGGATCCGGTGGAGCCACCAGCTCCGCGCTGGAACCCGCAGTGATTTAGTGCTGGGGGCCCAGTGCGTCTGTGGAGCCAGCTTTCCATATAAGGCCGCTCTGTGCGCGATCCTATAGAATGTTTAAATAAACACGGGACACGTTACAGAGACCCAGGAATGTCGTCCTTCAAGATTTCCTACCTTGGGAAATCATATGCTTGTTTCAGTGATGTATCTTCTTTTGAATTCCACGTTTGATTATTGCCTTGAAAGCTACTTTTTGAACCAGACAAGAAAACCAAGCTTCATTATGTCAGTAAAACACCAGGAATTACCCGCTTGGTCGCCCCCCAAGACATGCTCTGAATTTCTGTTTCGTCATTTTCAAAATTCACAGAGAGCCATGCGGATGACAGTTGCCACAGGAGGCAGAGTTTTCATATTCTCATGGAAATGACGGAAAGGGGGGTCCACACGTGGGCTCTCCAGGGGCCTTTCGAGTGCACCACACCCTGTGCGTGTGAATGTGTGTGTGTGTGTGCACGTGCGTGTTCATCTGCACTGTTTTATGATCACGCTCCAGGTGCTTTAATTCTGAATATATTTGTCTGGCCTTATCCCTGTAGCACGTTTAATTTTAAATCACTTTGAAAGATCTGCTCGTATCTTGGTGATTCTGGAGTCGGAAGCCACACGCGCAGCAGGAGACCAAAGGCCCAGGCCTCTCTCTCTGCCTGTACCTCTGGTTGTCACCAGGCCTGTCACCTGGGACCCGTCCTGGTGGGGCCCAGGTGGGTGGAGATCTCAAGAGGCTCAGGACTCCTCCATGAGCTCCCAGCAGCACAGCCACACCGATGCCACTGGGGTCCCCGCAAAGAGATCTCTTACCTCCTTTTGAACCTGATTTCCCAGTTGAGTGTCATCACCATTATTTTACAGAGGAAAGAGAGACGAGGGAGACTGCGTCTCTGGATGGCAGAGTGATCTGCCACTGGATCACTCATTGATGGGCTCACTCACTCAGTGGGACGTGTGGGTGCCCGCCACCTGCCACCCAGGAGGCTGTAGTGAGCGTGTGGACAGGTCTCTGCATTGTGAGCCTGTTACCAGGGAGGGACGCAGACAGTGCTGAACACATGGGCCAAGAAGCATGTGAGAAGCTTTGGTAAGAAATGTGAAGGTGGAAGAGGGGAAACCGGGCAAGGTCTCTCCAAGGCTGTGACATTTGAGACCCGAGGAGCAGGTATCCATGGGTACCAGGCAGAGGTACTAGCCCCAGGGGCTCTGGGACCCCGCATAGAAAATAACACTAGTATTGTAAATACATGAAACAGCCATGGAGCCATGTTACCCATCAGTCCTCCTCACTGGGTGAGTTTTGAGAGAAGACGGAATAAGGATGTTAGACGAGATAGAATTCCAAACGCTTTTTCCTCCTGTTATAAACCAGAAAAGCCCATTCCCCGCATCGCTCCATCACCAAAGAGCTCCCGTGATTTTGAAAACACATCATTTGGTACTTGGCATGGGATGGATCTGAGAGCAAAGCCAGGGTCTTCCTCTTTAAGATTTTCCTTGCCCTAGAAAGATTAGGCTTTATTGGATTCCAGGGCAGAGCAGTTTGGAGAGCGTGCATGTCTCTGCTCTGCTCGAATTATTTCTCCTCCCCTGAAGGAGACCAAACTGTTTATAGGGAAGACGGAAACAAACAAACAACGGGTAATAGACTTCCGAGCATCACGGACATGTGACCTCCCCGCCCCGCGCACGGAGACCCAGGAGGCAAGCAGCAGGCCAGCCCGGCCCGGTGCTTTTGGAGCTGCGTCCTCAGGGAGGACGGTATGAATTACACAGACCATTATCATCTCTTCCCCAGGATTCTCACTTCTGAATTCTGACCCAGAAAACACACGATCTGTTCCCCTGGAGCCTAGGATTCCTGCCGCCCTGCACCTGCTGGACCAACCAAGGACGATTTCTTTGGCTTCTCCGACCTTCCTCGGTTCTGTGTTCTGAGACGAGCTTCCAGAAGGGGCGATTTCTGTTGCCTGGAGGAAAGGCTGTTGGTGTCCTGCCAGCTCGAGCTGTGTAGGTGCACCAGCCTGGGATCTGCATTCCCCCATTTCTCCCTGGGCCTGGAAGTCTCAGCAGTGGACTGCCACGGCTACCGTGCCTCTAGGATCTCTCTCTCTCTCTCTTTCCCTATCTCACCTCTGGCATCACCTCATTTGATGAATGTCTAGGACCCAGGTCTTTCTTCTGGTAACCAAGGGTCAGAGTGGTCCGATTTTCCCACTGCTGGTAAACGACCCTCCAGACTTCTCTGTGGCGAGTCTTACACACCATCTCACCATGATGGTCTCTTCACCTCTCCAGTTTTATCTCCTCCCTTGACATCTACACAAGTTTGATGTGGCATTCTCTGATAGTCGAAGTGATAACTCTAACCAAACTCATCCTCGTTGCTGACTTGGTTAGTTTATATTGGCAACTACCGCTTCTAGTTTCTTCTTTTAGAAAAAGGAGAATTCTTCCCCGGGTATGGTGGTGCTTGGGGATGATCCCAGCAGCTTGGGAGGCCGAGGCAGGAGGACTGCAAGTTCAAAGACAGCCTCTGCAATTTAGTGAGGCCCTAAGCAACTCAGTGAGACACGGTCTCAAAATAAAACATTAAAAGGGGGTAGGGATGTGACTTAGTGGTTATGTGCCCAATTCCAAAAAAAAAAAAAAAAAAAAGAACTCAGGCCTGGGGGTGTAGGGGTGTAGAGGTATGTTCCATGGAAGAACTCCCACCCAGCACGCAGAGGCCCCATAGAGAAAGAAAGAAAGATAGGCAGGGACAAAGAAATGAAAATCCGTCATTGAAAAATTATATACAGTTCACCCAGAAATTCCCAGAATGGAGTCCTGTGAGGGCAGGGTCTTTATCTTGAGCTCCCACTGTCCCCAGTGTGCAGGACAGCACTGGTCACCGCGGCCGGCAATGGATGTATGTGGATTGAATGATGGAATGGAACTGTCACTGTCCTTGCTGTTGGGAGGGCACTGGCAGAGTCACTTCTGTGTCTGGTAGCAAGGTTCCCCAAAGTCGGAGCGAATCCTTAAATTCACGTTACATGCACATCTATGGAGGTGCCAAGGTCGGCCGAAGTCGTGGAACCCCCGATCGCTCTGTCAGTCTAGCACTCAGGCATTTCCACCGCCGACCAGCGGAACAGCTTCAGGAGGCTGGGCCTGTGTTGCTGGGCTCCCCACAGACAGCCTTGGCCTAGGGAAGGTGAGACCAGCCCAGAGGCCTCGGGCATGCTACGCCTGAGCGGAAAGGCCCTGGACTTGGCAGAGGGGAATCTTAACTGGAGCAAACATGACTCTCCGGCCTAGTTCACATCCCATGCATGGTCAGGAGGGGCAGGATGCTCGCGTGAGGAGTCTGTCCTTGGCTATGTCCTCGGCTGGGTCTTGTTTGGTGGCTGACATGGTGTGTGGGGTCCTGGACTCTAATAAATGTGCTCCATCAGGACACAGCAAGCCTGGGAAGAGCTTTGCCGGCACCGGAAGTGGGTTGGTAGCTCAGACGGTGCCGCAGAGCCTCAAGGCCCCGTGCCTAGGCCGCCTGCTCTCAAATGGAAGTGACTGGCCACCGGCTCCCTTCCCGGCAGACCCGAGAGGCATTTCCGCTCTTCCTGGTGGGACAGGTTATCGGCTAATCCCCGAGGCAGGGAGAGGCGCTGCTGCCTGCCCTGGGACATCTGGAGCAGGCTTTTGCCTGAGGACGGTTTTGACCCCCCAGGGGACACTTGGCAGGTCTGGAGTTGATGTTGGTTGTCCTACCTGGGGACAGGTGCCTGGGGTGCTTGACACCTGCAGTGCATCCCAGAGTCCACACTCCCGGGGGCATTTCTGTCACTGCTTTCCAGTTCCAAATTTTTTAAAATACTCCATCTTCTTGCGTGGAGAAGGGTGAATGGTGTCTGTGTCTACGTGCCTCACTTTGGTCACTGGACACAATGTCCTCCCAGTTGGTACGAGTTCTCTTCAGTGACAGGTTTCCCTGCTCTGCAAAGCTCTTCCCCTGTGCATGTTAGTCCCTCATTTAAAGATGCCGTCATCATTGATGGACACTTGGTCACGTCCCTGTCCTGGGTGTTGTGAGCAAGGCAGAGCACGGGCCTCTGGACTGATCTCCGTTTCGGTCCAGAATATAATATCCAGAATGGGATTGCTGGATCACACGACCGTCCAGTTTTAGGTTTTTATGGAAACTCTGCAGCATAACTCATTTAGAGGTGGAATGTCACAAAAGTTAAACTCAGGGAAACAGAGGCTTTGACTGCGGTTCAGAGTCTGAGAGGGAAGGTGGATGGGGAGTGAGGAGACGCTGGTCAACGGGTACAAAGCCAGAGTGAGACAGGAGGAGCGGCTCTGGTGCTCTCCAACCCACTTATTTATTAATAACATGGTGAAAATTTCAAAATAGCCCAAATGTTCAAATGAGCTCATCACAGAGAGGTTTGAGGTGATGGAGGGCCCAGGAGGCATCTGATCCTCCCGTAGCGTGTGCACGGTTGGACATCATGTGGTTGCTGTGAGCACATAGAGGTGCTATTTGTCACTTAAAAATGAAATGATAAAGGAAGGAAGAGAGGGAGGGAGGGAGGAAATCAGGACTGGGAGGCCGGCCTGATTTCTGAAGTAGGTGGACAGGCAATGACATGACATCATTGAGGCCACCCGAACATCCCCTTGGCCTCTCTGTCCGAGCTCCACGGCTATGTTCCTTCAGGGAGGCTGAAGAAGCCCTGCTCCAGATGCCCAGGTGTTGCTGGACACCCTGAGATTTGGAGAGTGCTCACTGTGTGGCCTGGGCTGAGCGCAGATGTGGGCTGTGATCTCCTGTCCGACCTCCATCACCAGGGCTTGGACAGGCTCTCCAGCTCTCCAGAGGTGGCGTGCTAGTTGAGTGTGGTGCTGGAAGGTTCCATGGGCATGCCTGAGGCCCAAGGTCCTGCCAGTGACCAGGACCTCAGCTTTTTTGGGCCTCAGGCATCCAGCTCACCTTTTTGTGACTCCTCCCACCTGTGGAAACAGAGGAAGTCACTTTTGTGACTTCCAGGAAAATTGTGCAGTGCTGCCTTATCCTGATTAGTTCCTTTATTTTATGTCTTGCCCTTTGAAAATGGGGGAGGCAGGGGCCAATGGTATGGTGATGCACGCCTCTCATCCCAGGGTCTCTGGAGGCTGAGGCAGGAGGATGGCAAGTTAGAGTCCAGCCTCAGCAACTTAATGAGACCTGCCTCACTAAAATAATAAATAAGAGGGCTGGGGGTATAACTCAGCAGTGAAGCACCCTGGATTTGATCCACAGTCCCCAAAACAATAAATAAATAAATTCAATGGACAGTCTCAGGGTAGGTAGATAGGAAGTTTCCATGTGTAGGTTCCAAAATGATGTGCGTCAGAACCCAGTGGAGAGCTTCTGGACAGCCCTATTTCCATGGCCTCTCACCAATGCCCTGATCCTTTGGTTTGAAACAGACCCTGTCCACCAAGGCGATTCTGTTGTGCAGGATCTGAAGGCCATTCTAGCCCTGTGTGGGGAATTGGTTGACTGGTCGAATCCATTGGTTCTCTGGAGGAAAGGATGCTGGTCACAGTAGAAGGACAGAGTGCTGGGGTGACTCTGGGTCCCTGGATCCCTCCCACTGGCAGAGCTGACTGTTCACGGCCGTTCTCAGACCCTCCCAGGTCTGGGGTCCCCAAACTTTGCCACTCATTACAATCAGCTGGGAAGTTTTTAAGAGGTTGGTGCTTAGAGGGGACTCCAGGTCCACGACTCACAGGTCAGAGGGTGGGAGCTGGACTCTGAGAGAACTCCTTGCACATGGGCCCTGCAGACTGTACCTCAGGCCAGCCCCTTGCAGGAACTTCTTCATAGGAAGGGCCGTCTGCGTGGATCCTGTTGCTTCCTTCCCAGGCGCCTCCTCTCCGCCACTCTTGGCCCATCTTTGAAGGCCTTCATCTTGTGGCCCTGTTGATACTCATTAGATCTCTTCAGCAAGCTGGGCTACAAGTTGTAGAGGGCAAGACTGACTTGTGTGGCTCTGGACTGACTTTGGGTACACAAGGGACAAGATCAAGCCCCTCTGGACTCTGCCATGGTGTACATGCCTGGCTAGATGAGAGCCAACCTCATGGCGATGGGAGGTGGCCTGGTGGGGACTCCCAGTAAAACTTCCGAACTCACTCTTCTGGGGAGGAACAAAGAGTCCTTCTGAATAACAACAGTCTGCTCTGGACTGGCTGGTATTTTGAAAAGGTGAATCTTCGCTGACCTCATTCCGAATGGAGAACCTCCTGGCGGGTGACTTACTCGTGCTTGGGAAGGAATTCACCAAGAAGTAAGAGTGCACAGCCACCTTCCCCTTCTTCTCTGTATTTTCATCCTGCTCACTTCAACTGTCATGGTGACTTGATTTCCCCAAGCACAGGGGTCAAATTGGGCAGCCTCTGCTCTCGATGCACCCTGAGGCTTGATTTGGTTGCCCCAATCAATGGAGGCACGTTTGCATCAAAATCTGCCCTTCTTACCTCCCTTGAAAATGGAAGCTCTTCCCATCCTGCCCTTGCTTTCTTGGTAATGGCAGTTAGCGTCTGCCCCTTGCCCTTGGGGCGTGTGCGCGCACCACTCCACGATACTCAGACCCCTCCTCTCAGCCACATGGTGGGGTGATTGAATTCCCTAGGCCGGGGTGTCAATATCATTTGCCAAGACTTGTTTTAAAGCATGGATTGTTAGGCCCCAGTAATCTTGTGCAACGAAGAGATGTCACTTCTTACAGACGAACTACCACTCTTACCAATGTTTCTCCTCTTGCTTAAACTGCCTCAGCTTTGGGATTGAGGCACTCTTGCTAGCTGGCTCCTGGCCTTCTCCCAGGTCCACCCCTATCTCAGCTCTACTATAGCAGCTTTTGCCACCACAAGATGCTCCAGCATCCGTACCTCACCCCGGGAATTAACCTCTTCTCCAAGAAGCCCTGATTTCCTATGTTGGAGAAAAGGTATCTAGAAGCCAAAATGTAGGGCCTCTGTGTGCTCACTGCCATTGGGGCTCCCGGCTTCTAGCTTCGTGGTGCACAGAGTTGAGGAGCAAGTTTGCATATTTACTCATGTACACACGCATGTAGACTTATTTCTGTACCTGTTTGTCTTGTGACCATGCACGTGTTAAAGACCTGTCCAGGGGCTCGGCTGTGGCTCAGTGGTGGAGCCCTTGCCTTGCACAGGTGAGGCCTGGTTCCATCCTCAGCACCACATAAAAATAAGTGAATAAATAAAATTTAAAAAACCAATCTGTCCCTATGGACACCTTCCTAACCAGTCCAGCACCACAGGCTTCACACTGGCCTTGGGCAAATCAGATTTTTAATCTTTGTATAGTATTTTTTCTTTAAAAACAATAGCTCAAGAATACTGGTCTTGGGGGATATGGACGTTTCTCTTGATAGCTGTTCTGTAGATGCTGTTTTAAAACCAACCTTGTGAAGATGTTCTGCTGCGTCCCTCTGCCTAGTGCCTCCTGGAGTCTTCCCCAGCTTCCCTGTTCCTGCAGGAGGGTGGACCTGCCTCCTTGCCCTTCTCACACTAAGCTCTTGTCTCCAGCCTGCCTAACAATGCCTATTGTACTGCTGAGCTGGCACTTGTGGATTCTCAATAGAAGCCAAGACACTTCTCAGAGATTACCATCAGAACTTTGCTTTACATGTGAAATCTTATTTTGAATTCAGGTACACAATTACTCACTCAGAGACTTAATTACACCGCCTTAGGATAGTATTAAAACAATGGTTTTAATTATTTTTTGGGGGGTTACAAAAGTAACCTGTTGTCTCGTTAGGGATGTGAACTAACTGTGGTTCTCTGAGAACTTCATGAGAGGTGCAGTGTACCTGTGGACGCTTCATGTCCAGGCAGGAAGCAGCCCTCCTGGGGCCAGGCCCCCTTGCTCTCCCTCCAGTCCATGTAGATCCTGGAGCCCTCCAATGGGTCTTTACAAGCTGTTTAGAGAGCTGGAAAGACAGTCCAACTGGGATGGCTCACAGGCTGCGGGAGGTGTGGCCCCTCCACGGTTTGGAAAACATTCTGAGATTTAAACAGCAACACCTATAATTATGGAGGCGTCATCCCTTCCATAAAAAAGAAAACAAAACAAAGAAAGCAAAGCCCTTCCACTAACAAGGTGTAGTCATAGCATGTGCTCAGCCTTTCCAAAACCTGTCTGGCGTTTGCTTCGGGCCTGGTGGGGAAGATCTTCCATCTCTCCCTGAGCTCTCATAAAACAATACAAAGGTAAACAATTGCAGTGCAATTAGCAGTCTCTTTGGGGTAACAGGAGAGAGAAGTCACCCTGTTATTAATGTCAAAAGAATTAATCATGCTTTACATGGGTGATTTAATGGCTTAACTTTGCAAGTGGATAAAAAAGGAGAAACTAACCAAGTTTATAAAAGATGCTGGTTTGGAGAATCGGGACCGCAGAGGGCTCATAGCAACATCTGCCAAATAGTGTCCAGTTATAAAGAGGACCCAGAAGTGGCCAGTTGGAGTACTGCATTCGGCTTCTCAAACTTAAGTGCTGGCCAGGCTTAGCGGGATGCTTTTGCAAAAATGCAGATTTTGATTCAGTAGGTCCGGGTTGGGGCCGAGGTTCTGCATTTTAATATGCCTTCAGGTTGCTGCAGGAGAGCACATCTCATTTTGCATAGCAAGGCTGAGGCTAGAAGGTTCCAGCATCCGCAGCAGAGGGTTGAGCCTCCCAGTGTACTCCCTTCCCATGTCTCTGAGGTACCCACATTTTGCACTGGGTGCTCAGGGTTCAGGGGGCAGGAGCAGCTCTTCGGAGTTGGCCACGTCCTTTCTTGTGCACAGGGATGACAATCCATCTGGTCCCCTGGAGCAAAGTGCTGTACAGTAGGGTTCTTGGCAACCTCTCTTCACAAGGACCGATTTAGAAAAACGTAAAGATGTTTGCAGGCCATATTTATTTGTGTGTATACAACTGCATCCTCTCCAGGAACAAACAACACCAGGCAGGAAATGCAGTCTTGGTAGCTAAGGCCCCTGTCTGAGAACATCACAAAGGGCACTTCTGTCTCCAGATTCAAATTTGAGCCACTTAAGTTTGTTGTGGAGGAAAATACTTACAAAGCTGGGGTCCATCACGCCCCTGGCTAACTTTTCCAGCCACACAGTTAGCACATGTGACCGTGTCTCAGTGCCTGTCCAATCAGACACTGTCAAACAAGGCGCCCTGCCCATGTCCATCCTGGGCAGAGGGGCATGGGCACAGGGAGGCTGGGCTCCTCCTGGCACCTAGGAGCAAGCACGTGATTTTCATGAGTAGTTTTGCTCTTCTTGGAGGGAAACCCAGGGGTCTTAGCTTGTACTTGAGAAAGGTCCACCCACACTTGCCAACCCTGCCTCCCAGCCCTCCACTCTGCCCCTTGACGCTTGCCCACTCGGGTGTTTGCCACATTCGAGAGATGAGAGGCTGAGGAGGGCGTCGAACTCGATCTTGAGTGCGGACTCTGTCTCTCCACGTCTCTAAAGGGATACATAGGATGACTGTCCCTGGGGAGCCAGGCACGCTGCCTGCCGGGTGGAGATGGGTCACTCTTGTGATGCGGAAAAAGTGAGATGGGAATATAAAAGTCAGGACTCCTGGGTTCGCACCTCCTCCAGGCATTAACCAATCATCTGGCTCTTGAGAATGATTGACCAATCATCTGGCTCTGGAGAATGATTGACATCCCAGGGCCTCACTCGGGCAGGTCTGCAATCTGATCTGCTGTTGCGACAGTGCTTCTCCAAGTGTGCGGCCTGGGCACGGGCTTGTCATTAGCTCGCAGTGACTCACATGCAGAGGACTGTATCCTTTTCAATCACTTTCAATCCTTCTGCTTGTTGGTGGGGGGCAGGGGGAGAAGAAAAGCCTTCAGAGATGCTTGCGTCTGTGACACTCTCTGGATTCATTTTCTATTTTTCTTTTGCTATTGACACAAAGAGAAATCGGTAACTTTGTTTCACTGTGCTTGCTTTCGGAGGGCGATACCTATTCCCACTGAAAGTAGTAAAAGAAAAATGAGAAGTAGGTTCGTGTAAGTGGAAATAGTGCCATACCACAATATCGGCACGCCAACGAATACGGTGCAGTAATTATTTAGAAATTATGTTATATGGATATGGTAAAAAATTGGGAAGGTGCGGTCTCTGGTTTAAGGGATGCTGAACAGGGTCATTTTAATTTCTGCTCAATTCTAAACTTCCAAGACCTTTAGGAATCTCATGAGGAGCCAACTGTCCACTCCAGGTCCTCTTCCGAAAATGAGCACGGATTTTGTGGCACAGTATTTGGAGAACAAACCTGCATGTGATGTCTAGTTGGAGGGGTGTGGCAGAGCACCGACCCATTATGATACCCCTGGGGACATGGTGGCTGCAGTTAACAGTAATTTGCTAATCGTCCATTTATATTGTTCTTTTTCTTTCCTGTACTTTAAAATATAAGGAGATGGGGACAAGCACCGTTGCTTGGGTGTAATTAAAAATAAAATTATACTAGGAACATATTTCAAAAGGAATTTCTATTTGTTTTATCACCAAAAGGTGGCGTCCTACCCCCATGCCCTTTATTTGAAAACCCTTCTTGCTTTAATTTAACAAAAAGAAACTTCCAGTTGATTACTGATAAAGAAATTAAAATCTGCTCCTTACGAATGTAATGTGACCCCGTCGACAATGAGCAAGACGTTAAGCTGCAGTAAGTTCCCTCTAACGGGAGCCAGGAGGGCTCCCTGCTCCCTAATAAGGCTCCACATTAGACCATCACCTATGAAGCAGAATGCTGTATATTATGGGGTTTACAGCCAGGATTTCCTTTTGTCTGCAAACTTGTTGCCAACCTGACTCTGGCCTCCACTTGCAAGTGAATGTAGAATTTAAGGCAGTTAAAATGCAGACTAAGATCAGTGGCAATCTAAGAATCTTTTTAGTACGGCAATACAGTTTAAAAAAAAAATACACGGCTTATCTGAAAAACAAGATCAGAATTGTACCTTACAGACGATGAATAGATATGTCACATTTCAATAAATTGCTATTCCCCTGAAATACTCTGTACAACCAGGCATGGATCATAAACAAGTTATATTTGGCAGAAATAGCATAGAAATTTAAAAAAAAATTTCCCAATAGACTGGCTACTTTGTAGATTTCTGTATAATGCCATGGGAATTCAGAATGTGGAATTTCCAGTGGTGTCAAAGTGGTGCTGAGAGTATTAAGTGAGTTGACCTAAAGCTTTTAGATCAGTGCCTAGTCCATAGAAAGCATTCAATAAATATTAGATATTATGATTGACAGCTATAGACCGCAGCATGCGAGGCAGGAGTTTTATTTATTTGTGCATCTGGAAAAATCCAATATATGGTCTAGAACAGAGAGAAACATGTGGTAATGTCTTGACAAAGACAACAGGAACATAGGCTCTAGGAAGCTAGGAAATGTAGCACACTAAAATGCGTTTTATCTATCCAGTTTCTAGCCTAGAAGATCGGGCGGATGGTTTTGTCTGAATAGACTCTTGCCTTGCGCAGCGTGCATCCGGCGTGGATTCTGCTGGGCTGAAACTAGCTGAGCGCAGTCCCCTTTTCTTGATTCTACAGCACCAGTGAATGGCTTGGTTATTATTTTTATTATTTTTTTTTTACTTGCAAAACAGATACACTTTTAAAGTGGTAGCTCTTTGCTGTCATTGACATGGAGATTTGAATCTCCTGTCAATGAATGTATGGCAATATGTGTAAAAGCACGTCATCCAAAAGAATTTATAATATCCTTTCCAGGATATTTATTATCTACAACTGTGCTGGTTTCAAGACCAAAGAGACAGCAAGTCTTGCTCTCCGAGGGGAAGCACTTTGGAGGAATTCAGAGGGTGACTCCTGAGGCATTTTCATGAAGAATTGGCCTGGTTGATAACCCATCCGGCTAGGGCCTGGACGCCCTAGCTTGGGAGTTTGGCAGCATCCGGGGTGATGGATCTGAAAAAAAAAAATTATTTGTTTTAACAATAAGCTAGTGGAAGTCCTATATTTTTCTAAGTTCCTTTTTGGAAACAAATTCGGCCCTTCTCTATTTATGTTGAAAAAGTGAAAGAAATACTAGTATCCTTTGTTTTTATATAAGTATATATTTATTTCACAGCATTTCATTGGGACTCCTCCTTTACTCCTTCAAATTTCTAAATTCAAGCGAACCTCAAAACGGCAAAAATAAAAAAAAAATCTCACCTTAGCAAAGAATTGGGAAAGCTTTTTGCACGTGACTGATCTGTGGGCGAGCAGGTAGTTTGTGTTAAACAACTGATTGACATGCCAGCCCCCGGGTGTTTTCCTAAGAGGAACCGTGGCAAGAACGCAGTTCCCGAAGCGGCCACTTTCCCCAAAGTGGACCCGACTGCACATTCCTGCAGTGACGGACAAGGAAGGAGGCAGGCTCGCCGCGCGTTCCACTCTCTCCTGATTCCGCGATACCGGGAAAAACCCCTCGCCGGCGGGGTTTCTGTTTCCTTGCAAACAGGGGTTTGTCCTTCTGCTGAACTTTCACCTCCCGAACTCGCCTTCTTTCATTGGACAAAGTGCAGAAAGAAAGAGGAGAGACGGAGGAGGACGGGCGAGGAGAGGGGGCCGAGGACGCGGCCGGCCGCCCTCCGCCTCAGCTGTCAGTGGTGGCGAACACTTTCACTTTTAACTGAGGAAACTCGCATCCTCGCCTCGCCTCTCCCCTTCCTTCTGTATTTTTAGCTCCGAGACCCAGCAAATAGCCATCGCTCTCCCATCTTCGTCCCTGGAGTTAACACTCTCGCTCTCGATCTTTCCAGGGTCTGAAGGGGTCCCCCTTTCCCCTCTTCTGAGGATCCCCCCGCCCCAAGCCCCTCATTTTCCAGGTCTTTCCTGCCAGATTTTTCTCCAGCCAGGGACTGTCCTGGCGATCTTCCTCTCTGGTCTTGGGGCTCGGCCTCTCTCCTCTCCCCATCCAGCCGGGACGCCCCTCGCTTCCCCTCCCCCC
>JAJEJO010002353.1:118545-136491 GCA_020662805.1 Glaucomys volans
AAAAAAAAAAAAAAAAAAAAAAAAAAAAAAAACTACTTTCCCCCCCCAGGCCCCACGTGCATCTCCCCAGACCTCCCCTCTCTTCCTCTCTCCCCCAGGTCGGGGCCCAGGCTCCGGGTGGGGGCTGCGAGCCAGTGCAAGGGTGGGGGAGCTCGGCGGCGCCCGCACCCTTGGGTCCATTTGCATAAGTCAAAGGGGGGGGGGTGCGGGTGTGGGCTGCGAGAAGGCGAGATCGCCTCCCCCTCGGCCCCTTCCCGCCTCTCTCTGCGCTCTCCACGGTCGCCAGGGCTAGAGAAATCAATAAGCCCAGGCCGCCTGTCGCAACTTTCAGTGTCCAGCGTTGGCGTCCGGTGGCTGCTGGGGGCGGGTGCGGGGCCCGGGTCTGGGCAGCGGCGGGAGGGGACGTGCGGCAGGCGCCTCCTGGGCTCAAAGTTTGGACTCAAAGCAAACTTTTCCCTTTCCTTTTTCACGGGTGTGTACCCCCTTGGTGCCCCTGGGCTGCTCTGCGGGCCCAGGCAGACTGACTGGGGACGCCTGCGCCCTGGGCCCCACGCTTGGGGTTATCTCCCGAGCCACGCGCGCCTTGTCCCGAACCCAGTAGTGGGGACGCTCTCCAGCCAGCCCTTGGATCCTGGAAAACTCAGACACACACCCGCGCACCTTCCGCCAGACACACAACCCCACACGCGTTTGTTCCCCGCGGCCTCAGCTTCCTCGAGAGACGCCGGCGACAGCCGTGGCCAGATCCTCGGGTGGGCATGGGAACAGGGTGCGCTGCGAGGCATCGCAGCACCCGGAACCTCCTCCCCTCGCCACGCACACTTTCTGGTTTTACTCCCCCCGCCCCCCAGCTTAGGGAAGGGGGGGATTTCCAAAGCCCTGGTCTGCTCTGCGACGCACGCGTGTCGCCGCGTCCCTCCAGCCCTGTCCCGGCAACCGATGGCTCTCCATTCCTCGCCTGCGCGCAGCCTTCCTCCCGAGCTCCCAGCGCTTCATTCCTGTCCCGCAGAGACGACTCCCTGGAGCCGACCAGCCGAGGCGGCGTGCGCTTCGGGTGGGGACCAAGGCGGTGGCGGTGGCGCCAGGAGCCGAGGAGTTTGCCAGCTGCCGCGGGGTCGCGGTCATTTGCTGCCTCCGCCTCCCCTCGCCCCCGCCTCCCGCCCCCCTCCTCCCCAGACACCGCCGCGCTCGGAAACTTTGATTCCTTCTCCTTTTTGGCCCTCGGCGAGCCCCCCTCCCCACCTGTTGTGAGCTCCGCCTCGGTCCCCGGAGACTGGCGGTGACACACACGGGCGCCGGGGAGCTCCGCGCCCAGAAACAAAGTCGCATGCCCCCTCCCAAGTGTTTGCTTCGAAATCGCTGCCTGCAGTCCCCCATCGCCGTGCAGCTCCCGCCCCCAGTGAGAATAAGGACTAAATAAACAGTTGTAACTCCAAACCGTGCGCCCGCGATCGTCTCCCTATCCCACCCCCTTCCCCCGTCCCTCCCCCTTCTTTATTGTTGTTGCAACTTTGTGAGATCCTGGGGAAGGTGCGGAGACTCCGGCTCGGGCCGATTTCCCGGTCTCGGGATCCTGGCTGGGATTCCCGAGCCGCATCCTCTCTTTCCTCCACGCGCACTCGGGGTCCTCCGAGCCCGCTGCCCTCTCTTGTCTTGGTCCCTCAGCCTACTCACCCGTCCCGTCCCCTTCGATTTTCCCCAACCTGCACGGGGAAAGACTTGCTGAGAGAGTCGCCCCGGTTTCTTGTCGACCGCAGACCCCGAAAGTTTGCCAGAGGAAGAGAGCGCGCGGCGAGCGAGCGGGCCAAGGGCAGCGGCAGCCGCGCCGGGGACCATGGTGCTGCCGGCGCCTCCTCCGCGGGCGTGACGGCGGCGCTCCCATCCCTCCCCGGACTCCGCGGGTAAGTCTGGGCGGCCGCGGCTGCGGGGCGAAGACGCGGGCGGGGGCGCGGGGCCAGGGACACCAGAGAGCCCCGGGCTGCACCAGGGCTTTTCCTGCCCAGAGAGCCAGCCTGGGCGGCGCGAGCGCAGCGATAAGGCTCCCGGAGCAAGGAATGTGCCCACCCTCCAGCCGGTAGGTGCTTCGAAATACAGGACTTTCTCCCTTTTTCCTCCTTTCTTTTCTAAATCCGAAAATCTGGAGATCAAAGTTTAGCGTGAAGTGTAACGTGCTTCGATAAAATATGGTGACATCTCTCGGTCTCCTTCTCACCCCACTCCCCCCTTATAACTATTAATTATTTCCAAGTCATTGTGTCCAAATACCCTTGCTGGGCTGATTACAAAGTGTATTGATTTAGCCTGGGCGCATCTGACCCTCTCTTCTTAATTTATTTTCTTGTTGCTCGACCAGAAAACCCAAAATGAAACTTATTTCTTCGTCTTCCCTTCCTCCCCACCCCCAAACCCTCATCTGTGAGGCTGGAGCAGAATAATGAGATTAATATAAACATTTCATTCGGTTGTATTTGAAGCATTCCAGCCCTCTTCTGCGGGGTTGGGGTGCTCTTAGGGCCGGACGCAGGTATTTCCTAAGTTAGGATTTTTTATTTTGATGCTGCCCTTTAAACAAGAGGCTGGAGGAGCTTGCAGATTCCCTTTGAATGGAGCCTGGGCATTGGAACCGTCCACATTTCACCTTTGCCTGTCGGCAGACTTGAGGCTTTAGGACTTCTACAATAGCTGAGTTGAGAAAGCCTCAGGATATCTAAGGAATTTCTCTATTGCTGCAAATATATGGAAGAATTTCTGCAACATTTTTACCTTCCGACCCACCCCCCTCTTTTTTTCCAGTGAGAATCAATTTGGAGGGAGGTATCTTAAATAGAATTTGAAGTGAAATATTAAGACTTTAGGTGTTGTCTACCCAGGGGTATTCTGCATAATTGAGACACAAGTTCCTGCTAATTTCTGTTTTAGAATTCCTCTGGAATTTTGCTTCTCCAAGTAGAAATACCCACCTCTTTGAGCCCAGGAAAAGCATTCTGGGCTCATATTTTCAGAAATTTGGGATGGGCCCCCTTCCCCCCACCTTTTGGTTTGAAAGATCTCATAATTAGAGAGCATTGAAAATATAAAAAGCAACTCAGCTAGTTACCATTCAAAAGGTGTCTGCTAAAAATCTCACTGCAAAGGGAAAAAAAGGTTTAACATCTTGCCACTGGCTACATCACCCCCTCTCCAGACTTTGGATTAGTCATTGTATAAAAGAGAGAGAGAGAGAGGGGGAAAAAAAAAAAATTTCTTTTTTTTTTTTTTTTTTGGTAAAGTAAAGTAAACAGCCTCCAACTACTGAACCTTGACAACCCAAATTAAGGAAGCAGGAGAGATCAAACAGAACTGCTGCTGGGTTGTTGTCAGGAGCTGGACGAGGAGAGCCCCGGACTGTTCCACCAGGCAGCAAGGCTATATGTTCATCTGTGCAGAAATGGGCCATTGCAAATGCTGATCTTTGTTGTGCAAGGGAAGGCTCCCTTGCAAGGAAATAACTCAGCCCCTCTCTGGGCTGCATTTGCTTTCTTATGGATTCAGAGTTGCTCAACAAGTTATTTTGTTTGTTTGTTTAAATGCATCTCTCTTTATAAGGAGAATTCACCCAAAAAGGTATTCAAAGAATATTAAGTCATCTGGAGGCTGTCTCTGCTACCCAGAACTGTACAGTGGAATTCTTTTTACCAACGTTAGACTCCTACACTAGAGTTAGATAACATTTTCTCACATCCAGCTTAGAAGATCTGCCTCATCAGGGAAGCCAGGGTTTTGTATGTGAAGGTTTAAATCTGATGTGAAGCTCAAAAAGGAAAGAAAGAAAAAAAAAAAAAAAAAAGGAAAGAAAGAAAAGGAAAAAAAAAATTCCTAAAAGTGAAGTTTTGTGTCAGCCCACTCTTGGAATTAAAAAGGGGAGCATATTCTCCAGATTAGACATAACCTCTTTTTTTAGATTGACATTCAGCATGACCACGATGCTACTTTTATTCAAGTTTTTTTGTGACTTGTCCCTGCTTGTTGTCTAGGAAAATTTAACTGCTTTACATTTTTAAGGAAAGTAGTAACAGTAATTACTTTAGCATTTTGTTTCCACAGGTTTATCAAAGTATAATGAAAGAAACATCAACTATTCAAATTCACTGTCTCAAATTAAGGGGTTTACATAGCTGGAAATGTCTGTAAGATTTTGTGTTTATATTTAAATCCTGGAGTATAAACTGTGTAACACTTTTTTTTCCCCCAGCTATAAACTATCCCCAAATTAAATGTCATTTTTAATTAAGTAGAACAAAGTAGAAAATAGAACGAGTAAACACATACGGAAGAATAAAAATAATTGTCATTTAAGCCTTGTATTTTTAATTAACAAGTGTCGATCACATAGTAAGCACTTTGTTTTTTTATAAGCCAGAGTTTCATAACCATTGTGCACAACATGTTTCAAAGCCTGTGGGTTTTATTGGATATACCTTTATTGTATAATTAAGCAATGGAGTTAAACATACACATGGATGCTGTTAGGCAATTTTCTGCAATATGTAATGTTTTTGGAAAGCTATAAATATTTTCTGGTTAAATCATTTGTACCAACAATAGCAGAAGTTAGCTGAGTTAATATTGAGCCCAGGCATGGTTGTTTTTTCTGTTACTGAGTTTTTCCTTGCTTCTCTGAAAACCATACCCCTGACCTTGTAAATTTGCATTCTAAGGCTCGTTGACAGGTATTGTGTTTTCAGCAGTTGTTTAAGCCAACAGAAGAAGAATTGGGATATTTTCCCCCAAACAAATGTATTCATACCACATCAAGGTCAATGCCAAAATGGAGAGAGAGAAAGGGAGAATATACAGAGGTAGCAACCTGGTTTGCACCCCGCTTCCCTCTGCAGCCTGTCTTCCGTGCATATTTATTTGGTCTTCATGTTTTAGTTAAGGTGCAGACTCAGTTTTGAAACATTATCTTGTAAGATTCCGAGTCACCAAAAAGTATGCGTGTTCAGGGAAGGCTGGGCACGGTGGGGCCCGTGGTTGGGTATGCCAAGAATATTTACAGAGCCTTGCAAGAGTTTTGTCTTTTAAAAATAATTTTAAGCACACGTTAATAAAATTTGAATAGATTGCAGGCTGTCAGAAAATAGTATAAATTTTGTTTATGATTCAGTTACTTTAAGGTACTTACATTAAAGAAACTCATTTAACCCCTGGCTGAAGAGCATTAAATGGGGGAGGAAAACCTTCCAAAGAGCTCCCCCTGCCCTTTGCTCTCCCGATAATCTTAAATTACTACAATTTAATTGCAACTTCAAGGCACTGAGTGTGAGCTGCTTCTCTGTGCCTGAGAGAGGGATTTCACGTGGCTCCGTTTGCTCAGGTGGTATTTTTGTTTAAAAAAAAAAAATTCTTTTTTTTTTGCTCAGGGCTTTTTCCTTTCCTTTCCTTTCTTGTCCTGTTAGATGTCACAGTCCTTTTATAGATTCCAGTCGTAGTAAATGCCATTTGTGCTAAGACAGCAGTATTGGCTTTTTTTTTTTTTTTCCTTTATAAGTATGTTTTTGAATTCAGAGCACATGAAAGCCCCAAACAGGTAGGGGTTTGTTTTCTAAAGAAAATAACTCCAAGAATGGCATCTCTTGAATAGACAGGTGAACTTTGTGCATGAGGTTTGAGATATACTTTTACTGTTTGCAAGGGATTTATTTTTTTTTTTTTAATTGATGGTTGAAAATCCCACCAGGTGATCAAACACTGAGCTTATGAGACCAGCCAGGAAGCCAAGTGAGTTTGCATTTGGGGTTGTCTATTTTCTGAATGATCTTTCTTATGACTTGTTACCCCAGTCTGCAGACCTTTTAGTGATATGGGCACTGTCCAAGAAACCGTCTTTCAACTGATTTTTGAAACTATTTCTCTTGTCTGGTACTTGGATGAATTAAAGTTAGAGGTGCCAAAAGCCGGAGCGGCAGCAGCCCGGGAGATGAGGCGAGTTCCTGAAACGGGCAGACTTGGCCACATTTTGGGGTATCTTCTGCATGACGGTTGTTTTTTTTTTTTTTTTTCCCTGCCCCCCCTCCCTGGGACGTTTACAGTTTATTTCAGAGTGCATGTGACCATGTGGTTAATGGAAATTAAGCAGATTTGGATTGTGCCGCCAATCTAAAAATAAACGTTGTAAGGAACGTTTGATTTCACGAAGTGCTTGGTTTTGCATCCCATGGATAATGTTCTTGCACTGACAGCCTCCAGGCTGGGGCTCTGGAAGGAGGAAGGAGGAAGAGGAGAGGTGCGTGGCTGGCGGGAAGGACAACTGGACCGCACTCTTTGTTTCTCTGATGGATTATTCTTAGCAATCACAACAGCCAGCGTGTGCTGAGGCATTTCCCCAGCCTGGCTAGGAGGCGGCTCCCCTTCACCAGGAGGTTCATCTATTGACCAGATTGGCTCGGGGCTGCCTCTGCCAGGCTTGTTTTTCTTTCTGCATTCCCCTGATGCCAGTTTTTAAAGTGCATGGTGCCTCCTGCACACAACAGGTGTTGGTTTGGTCATTATTTTATGGGATTTAAAGAAAAATGTCTGCTACCTAGGCAGCCACTGAAGCAGGTGCTGGGACCTGCCCAGGTGGAAATGGGGTCGTTCTTGTGAGCCTTCCTAACCTGTTCTATTTTTCAAGGGGGGATTCCCTTGTTTCAGTGAGTCCCATGACATTTGTAATTGTCCTGGTTTAGGAATGTTCTGGAGAGGAGCGAAGAGCACAGGGGGAGCTTTGTAGTGGTTCGGTTTAGATGTTCAACGTTACGGGGTTAAATTTGTTTCTTCAATCCAAGTACTTAAAGTAACTAAATCATAAACAAAATTTATATTAGATCCTGACAACTAATAATCTATTTAAATTACATTAAAGTATCTGGGCAAAAATTTAATTAAAGACAGAAGTACCGTCAAGCCCTGTAAATATCCTGACAGGTCTACTCAAATGGAACTGATATCACGAAATATTTACATATGTCTGTGTGTTCGGGAGCATCTCAGCAATACCTCTGCTGAGCTAATTGCACTTTCTTTCCAAGTCACAGTTTTAATAAAACAGGGTCTTTTTTCTTCTTTCTTTCTTTCTTTTTAAAGGAATAGGAATATGTACAAAATTGTGTTCCGGTCTTGTTTACTGTTGTGTTCTCTGTACTCAGGATTCACTCTGTGATGAGTTCATTTCCTCAAACTGCTGCTGATTCAGGCAGCTGAGGTGCAGGGATCATTGAATAGAACTCATGTCCTTCTGTCTGATTGCACTAGAGGCCAGCATGGTGCAGCCCTGTCCACTGAGGGCTTGTGGGGGAGGCATAGTCGGGTCCCCCTTGATAGCAGATAAAATAGATCATCTTGGGTGGGACAGAGTTTCTCCTGAATTTCATATTTAGATATATGTTTCTGTATTGCTGATCAATATGGACGTCCACACTTTGCAGATTCTCTGACCTCATCTAATTTTGTGATCTGCTTTGTTTACTAAGACACTGAACATTATTCTACCATCGAACTGAAAAGCTGAATTCCGGAGGTGTCTCTCCCTCCCTTCCAGCTCTGCACGGGAGTTGGCCCCTCTCTGCCTCAGGTTCCTGGCTGGGACCTAGGGCTGGTGTTCTGAGGTGTGTTTTTCGATCGCAGTGACCCAGGAGTCCAGGTCTGTGTTGTTACTCATCGTTTAAGGTGTACCTGGGGCTGTGAGGACAGTGACCTCCGCTCTTACAGGGGAGAGTGTGGTGTGGGGTTTGCTTGGCTCTCTCCAGTCCCAGGGCCTGTTCCCTGAGGTGGTGATGCTTGACAAGAGGTCCTGGTGGCTTCCCCTCCTGGGGCAGGTGAGCACAAGGATGGTGCTCATGTCTGGGGCGGAAGGAGGTTGGTCCGAATTTGTCATGTTCAAATAGGGCCTTTGCTTACCTGAATACAGATTAGCATATGTTTGCACACTCACGTTTGTGCATTAGGTATCCAGATACAGATTCTTGAATCAGAAGTTTTGCTGACATGGGAATGTGCACTTATAACAAACTTTCCCCTGTAATTTGAATGTAACTAAACAAAGACTCATAGACCAAGTAATATATGTTACCAGAGATTCTGGACCTGATCTCTCTCCTGTTGGATATTACAGATTTTTTTTTTTTTTTTTTTTTTTGCTTTCCCTTGAGGCCAAGTCTTTTATTTTGAAAATATTCGGATTTCTTTAAGAGTGAAAACCAGTGGTTTTTACCCAACACGTGCATGGCCTCCCAGCAGAGCTGTAGCTGCAGAGGGCTCTGCTGCTGAACCGGCCACCTCTGGGGTGGGGTCAGGCTTTGCATTTTAAAAAAAGCACCCACATGATTCTCTTGCCTACTCAGGTGGGAAAGCTGGGCTCCTCAGTGATCAAAGGTGGAGAAAAACCTGCAACCCTTCCTCAGGGCGAGGTGCCTGGCCATTGTAAAACCTCAGAGGAGCACGGGGTCTTCCTTTCCAGAATCAAGCACAAAAAGAAGCATTAGGTGCTCGGAGGAGCGGAAGGCCAGCTAGGTCCCCACGTTCAGCACACTGCTAGGAGCGACCTGGAGCATCACCTGGGTAGTTTTCACCAGGAAGCAGGTATTTCCTTTCACACTGGGTCTCGCTGGAATCCACAGTTCCTGGTGGAAGCTGCTACGTTGTAGCTACCAATTAGTGTCAAATGGCTTTCCGCAGGGTTTTTTTTTCTTTTTCTTTTCTCTGAGCATTCCATCTTAATTTAAAAATCTGAACTGTTTACTCATTAGATTAACCCTGCCGCACAAGTATTTTGATTTCCCTCAGCATCTTGGGAAATTCTCTATCAGGGCATGTGGTGGGGCATGCTGGAATATTGAAGGAGATGGCCGAGCCCCCTGGCCACACAGATAAAGCCTGATCCCAGAAAGAATGTATCCTTCAAGATCATGAGACAAGGAAGACAAAATGCTAAAGAGGCTTATTTAAATATTTAGGGCTTCAGTTAAAGATCTATCCCCCAAGATCAAGAGTTATTTATTTAAGAGTTGCACATTTTTGGGGGTCTGTATATGTAACGTGGATTCTGAAGTTAACCAGTAATGAAGTGTTTGTCCAAAATGCCCTCAACCTTATTTTTTAAAAAAATCTCCATTTGGACTTTGGGTGTGGCTTCTTTTTAATAGCTGCCAAAAAATTGGCCATTGTTTTTATGTTTAGGTGCCCTGGGTTCAGGTGGCATTTGGAAGTGTCTTCTAATGCAAAGTTACTTTATTTCTGTTCAGACCCTGAAGCACTTAATAATAATAATAGAAAAAATCTCCGATGAGCCCAAGTTTAAAGCCAGGGCGTCTCTGTCACTGAACGGGGGTCTCTGGGAGGATGGAAAGCTGTGCAGGGGTCAGCAGGTGCTGTGGGCAACTGAGGCTGGCTGATGAAATCCGAGTTGGATGTTAGATCACGCAGTGCTGTTTGTTGAAAGGATGTTGATCATTTCATTAGGAAAGACTAAGTAATTAACTGATATTTCATTAGGGAGTCCAGGACACACCCTTTTTAGTGATGTGTTGCAGACATTTCCTAATAGAAACTTTGCTGCATTTCGTGTTTGGGAAGGAGCTGGGTGAACCTTGGGAAGGGGGCCGGAGCCTCTTTGGAGACTCTCGCTGCCCCCGGGCCAGGGCTGATCACTCGGGAGAACGCAGAAAACAGGAATCTGCGCAGCCCCGGGTTTTCTTTTATGGGCTCCGTCAGACATGCCCTCGTGGCTCGCCGCTTGGCACGCCTTCAGTGGGTTTAAGAAGGGTTCAGCTGCTTTAAATGTGTTCATCTTATTTTCTAAATAGTGGCTTTTGTTGCCGGGTGATGCGTGTTGACAGTGAACCCGCAGCCGTGATTCTGGTAAGCTTACGACAGATTCTTCGCCTGTGGCAGCAGGTCAGCCTCCCTACCGCAGCCTGGGGGTGACTGGGGAGCCTCTGCCGGGGTCCCCCTGCCCCACGGCAGCTGCAGCTCAAGGCTCAGGTATTCCCAGGTGGGGGCTGGGAGAGGGACCCCACCGCAGCAGAAGTTCACCTTTTCCCATCACGAAGGGGCCCTCCTCACCCTTCTTCCTCACACCCGTCTCATGTCAACTGAACGTCAAAGAGATCCTTCCAGAGCCTTCTCACTTCAGGGTCTGTTTTTGTTTTCTTTTGCTTCGGAAGTAGGACAGTCGGCCTGACTAAATATAGAGAGTCTCTCTGTGTTGGGGACGACTTTCCCATCGCACAGCGCCGAGGTTCAAGAATTCTTGAAGTATGAGGTAATAATAAGCAATTTTGAAAACAGCGGAAATGGATTTTATAGTGGGATGCAGGGTTTTGGCGTCTCTGTCACTGGTGGCCCCCGACTGTGGAGGACAATCCTGAGGCCTCAATCACTTTGATCCACTGAGCTGAGAAGGGCTTCTCAGGAAAGAAATTGGGCAGGTATTTACAAAGCTATTTCTCTGAAAATGGTGGGCTGCTTTTTTCAAGTTTTTCGGAAGAAATGTGGGAGACACTGCAGAGGAATGGAGAAGGATCCCCCAGCACCCCTGTACCTGTGGCCCCGCCTAGGAAAGCTCACAGTGCTGGTCTGATGGAGGAGGCTGGTGCCTGTCCCTCTGTCCTCTCACCCCCTGACCCCCGGGGCAGGTGGGACCCTCGGATCCACCGCCACCCCGGCCCTTCGTGCTTTTCACGTGGATGCGTGCATCCCGAGACTGGCTCCCTTCCTGTCCAGGGCTGTCTCTGGCTCGCGTGTTCCTTCCTGCCTGGCGTTTCTCATGCACTGGCGATTGCAGTGTGGATGCTCAGAGCTGCCGCGTTTTCTGTCCCTTCTGAGTGCTACACTCATTGTAGACGTGGTCTTTACATTTGAACCTAAAATCAAGCAGCTCTCTGGGATGCCGTGCGCTGACAACTGAGGATGGATACGAGAACCTCAGTCCTGACTCGCAACTTGATTTGTTCCTTTGCCAATATTGTGCGTGTGTGAGAGAGAGGGAGAGAAACCTTAAATCATCTTGACCATTTATCAGAAAATATGATGCAAAAATAACCAATCAAGTGGCTGATCTCTTCCATTAAGGGAAAAATATAGGCAAAGCATTAAAGGAACTTGGCCATTTTGTCGTTCTTATTTAAAGACTTGGCTTAGAACCTAACAGTTGCCTATGCAGGGTAGCGAGTTAAAAAGCCATGTTTAATTAACAGCCGCTTTGTAATTCTGCACCCTTGTTATGATATAACACCTTGTTCTTCAGCGTAGAAAGTGATTTCTGCATAATTTAAGGACTGGCATCTTCATGGTAAGAAAGCCATATAAATAAAGATATACTTAGATGGAAATCGGAACGTGGTTTTAAAATAGTGTGTGTCTACTTCCAGCTCCGTTACCAAACTTGCTGCATAAGCCGGACTTGACGTTCTGTGATTATGCTAATGACCCTAAGAATCGATGGTGCGAGACTAGACGCTATCAGGGGCCTAATCGGAGAAAGTTATCAGGTTTTTTTTTTGTCATTAAGTATTAGTGATAAATAATACAGTGTTCGTTTTGAGTAGATGGAACATATTTAATTCTGATGTACAGAGTTTCAATTTAGTCAGGCTCATTGCTGAGTGGAATGACAATCTTTTGTAATTTCGGAGGAAAGAGAAAAGGCGTTGGTGTGTGTGTGGCCAAGTGGGGCCGTCTAGAAGTGTTTACCTTGACCAGCCAGGGGAGCCTGGAAAAGCTTTGTTGTTTTTTTTTCTTTTTTTCCCCCTTCTAGACAACTTGGTTATTTGTCCTGACGTTTTATTAGGAATATCAGATGTTCGGTAAATAGCATCGACGACCAGAGATGTTAAACAAAATAGTCTCAAGGTAGATAGTGTTTCCCTGAAGAACAGGGAATAATATAACAAAGGGTGAATGTTTGGACAGAGCTCCGTTTAAATGGCCTGTGTGTGTTCAATGGGGACTCTTGAAGTTGTGGTGCGCGTTAAACAATAGTTTTCATTTAAACAAAAAATGGAGTTTCTCATATCAAATAAGGTTATGCTTGGTGATGGTTTATTTGAAGAGAAGTCTAACTTGAATGTCAGCATCTTTTTCTAGCTCTATAAAATCTTGGGAAGACGGTGACCCCCACGCCCACCGTCAGGAGGATTCCTACCCGGGTCCTGTCTGAAGAGGTTTCTGACACGTGGGGGTGACCATTCGCTTTACTGCAGCATGTAGTGACAAGAGAAAAAAGCTGGAGAATAATTAGCTGTGTTTTATAGGATGCACGAGAGAAAGGGATTGGAGGCTGCAGAGGAAGGGAAGGGGGGTGGGCCCAGCGCTGTTTTCTTTTAAGTGCATAATCAAAACGATTCTCTTAAAAGCAAACATTCCCACCCTGGCTTGGGCTCACCATGTTCCGCCATCTTCCTGCCACTGCCCCGTCCGTCTAGGTTGGCTGTGACCAGCTGGGCCATCTGCTGTTCCAGCAGTGGCTTTCTCTATGCTAAGGCAGGCCAATTGGGTCAAATTTTGTGATCTGGCAGATGTCCACTGGAGCTAAGATCAGGCCAGACTCATTTTTATGTGTGTCCAAAGCCAAGATTTCAACTTGGTGAAAGGCTGTGGAATTTATTTCCCAAAGCGTTGCCCACACTGCGTTCTCCTTTCTTCACTACCTCCTTGCACAGAGATGATTGCTTAATGCTCTTAATTATGCTGGATCCCTCTGTATTTTCGAACACCTGTGCGTAATTCAGATCATGGGTGGTCACGGAGCCTGGCCCCAGAAACGGCTTCTCTATCAGAATGGGAAAATCCCGGGAACCTGACCATGCACCGTGTGAGGGGGCCGAGTGGAGCTGGGGGAAAGCAAACTGTTTCCCTTGAACTTGAACTTGCATTACTCTGTGTCAAAGTAGCCCTAGCTCTTGGTCTGGGATTATAATGAATAACTCAAAACTAAAGTATTTCTAATAACCCTAAGTTGTAGTGTATCCATAATGTCATCTGTGTCCCTGTCTTGAAAAACTTGTTCTTTTCATGCCAAATGAGCATTGCAGCTTCCTGTGGGAGCCAGGTGGCCGGTGGGGGTGGGGTTGCTGCTGAGATGTGGAGTGTTGACGGAGGAGCTTCTGGGCTGCCCTGACCCTAGAGTCGGGGTCCTGTCAGAGCTCCAGAAGCTCACATAGGGTCCACTCCAGGCCACACCCTTGTTGATGAGGAGACTGTGGTTCAGAGAGAGGACAGGATTTTCACTGTGGCTCTAGCCATTGGGATTACCTGTCCCCATGTTTCTAGCCACGTGGGGAATGCGGGCACCCACCCTGGTGCACGTATGTGAGTGTGCGTATCTGTATACACACCGTGCGAGTGTAAACTAGCGAAAACCGATACACACAGCTCACGGTCCACGTGTTGGGTCGTGTGCTTTTCTTCACGGCATCAGTAGCAGCTTCTTGTACCCCAGGTCTTGGGTATAATTATCGGCAACTACTTAGTCTTCTGGCGCATGCATTTATATTTGGTTTTCTTCTATTTGAGGACAGCACCATCCGGACCAAATGGTCTCTCCGGTGTTGGAAATGCACGTGGGACTAAGGATAGAACGGGTCTGCGGGTCTGCCAGTGTTGGCTGTGGATGTGTGTATTGTACTTGGTGTGCGTGTGCGTACACATGGGCACGTGTGTAGACGCGAGGCACGCACCTGCGGGTGGGCCAAGCAGCCTAAGCGTCAGGATCTGGAAGTGGTTTTTAGTGAGTTGCCCACAGACTCATGGCCCTTGGAGGTTCACGTGCATGGGACCCCGTTCAATCCATCAGTGACATCAGGTCTCAGTTTTCTTTATGCTGTGACCATCACACTGAGCACATTTGGGTTTGCAGGTCAGAGCATCTGTTAGGGATGAGGTGAAAAAATGCTGGTTTTCTGCATTCAATATCAATTTTGGAGAATCTAGGACAACCAAGCCCAGTCTCAGAGTGTAAATAGCCCATGAAGCAAGTTGTCTGAAAATGTAGAAGACTCTACATCTTATGAGGCTTCCAGAAATCCCCAAAGCAAACAGAAAGTAGAAAGAGAGCAGCAACATCCCTGCCAGCCCAGTGTGAAATTAAACCAGGGTCCCTGCTAGATGTCGTTCAGAATTTCAAGATGGCGGCCACAGAGCGTTAAACCAAGGGCTGGGACTTCTGAGGACGGTGTCTGTGGGACCGCACAGGTCACATCCCAGGAGCTGGCCCTGCTTGGCACACAGACTGCAGCCTTTGCTTCGCCACCCCGGGGTTTGCTCCCCAGGAACAGGGGACGGGGAGGGTTGGGCTCCTGAGTACCCTCGCTCCTGGGATTGGTGCTCTGTCTCTGCTGTTGAATCCAGGCTGGGCTGCAGAGTCCTTGCCCAGAACAGCTCCTCCTGGGGTACAAGAATGCACTCCTGGGGTGCAAGAATCACATGTGGGTCCTCTCCTGCTGGTGTTCTGCAGCCTGTGCAGAGTCCTGGGAGGGAGGTGTGTCCTGCTCCTGCTTTTCCTCTTTCCCCACTCCCCCCTTTTTTTTGGTACTGGGTATTGAACCCGGGATTGCTCTATGCCTGAGCTACATCCCCGGTCCCTTTTTATTTTTTAATTTTGAGACAGGGTCTTGCTGAGTTTCTGAGGCTGGCCTTGAACTTGCAATCCTCCTGCCTCAGCCTCCCAAGTTGCTGGAATAACAGGTGTGCACCTTGCACCTGGCTTGTCCTCTCAGGATCTCAGGACCTTGTCACCTTCGTTGCTCTTCATCATCACCTGCCCTTGGCTTCACTCCAGAGGAGGCCCGTCGGGCCTAGCATCAGAAGGCAGCCTCAGTAAAGAGCTTCCATTCTTTCCTTGGTGTTAATCATGGCAGGGCAGCTTCTCTCTGGAAGCGCCCTTTGTCCCACTGCTTCTGGGAATCGCACACTATCTAGGCCTGTGTCGTGGAGATGCGGCTGGCCCACACCGTGCAGAACGCAAGACCGTCTTGTGGACATGCTGCCCCTCGTCGTGGACGGTGGGGGCACCCTCACCTAATGTGAGTTGAGTCCAGTGGCGTGGAAGCTGAGAGTGGTTCTTTCTGATGTCACAGAGTTTCAGAGTGTGGCCGTATTCCGAACGTCTTGGTTCTCTTCTGCACCGTGTCCTGGTCTCAGCCACTTGGCGACGTGGGCATCCCCAGCAAGCTCCTCTTTGGTTTTAGTTTCTCTGGGTGCTGGAGAGGGTGGCTCCCACAGAGGCACATGAGCAGAGGTACACAGCGTCTTGGCGACCTCGGCTCGTGGAAGGCCGTGGAAGGCCGGCGGTCCTTGGCAGCTGTGCCGCAGTGGTAAGAACTCCCCCTCTGACCTGAGTGTGTGTTCGGAGAGTGAGGTCCTGCCCTGCACGTCCACCTCTTGGGCATGTTTGATGGTGGAGGTGACGAGTTCAAGCTTACCTCCCGAGCTCTCTCCGTCCCTTCTACTGCCTCCCCCTTCCTCCTCCAGAGGCCTGTCCCCTCCTGCCCTCCCGTCCAGCGCGTGGCCCTGCCTGACCCTGGGTGTGTGCCAGTTCCCAGGGGACCATGGGGGCCAAGTGCTGGCAGGGCTGCTTCCTGCAGGAGGGAGGGTGATTCCTGAGAGCCTGGGAGGGCTGTGACGGCTGATGGGGCACCCCAGGGGCTGAGCAGAGAGAGACTGTCCCCAGTTTGCTCTCGAAGGAGCAAAAGATGCCGGGTGGGTCGCCACTTTCAAGGGGAGGTGCTCTCAGACTCAGTCGGCATTGACCCCATCAGTGTCCTCTGTGGGACCCCCCCCAGGTGGAAGCCCACAGCCCTCCTGTCCAGCCCTTGCCTGTTGCCGGGGGATGCCTGTCGCAAGCAGGATCAGAAACGGTGCTTTAGCTGGGTCTAACGTCAGACCTCCTGAGGGTTCATGATCAGGCGGGGGACCTGGCTGTGTTCGCCTTGTCTGTCTGTGCTGGTCCTCGGGTCCCAGGGACGGGAGGGCACGTTGGACAGCCCTTCTCACTGCTAATCCTGTCAGGGCGGTCAGCTAACCAGCGGGCTGTGCTGCTTCCCAGGTTAGGAAGAGGGACCTTGCACGTGCCGCTCCTCGTCACTTCCCACGGTGACAGATGCACCCGTCTCTGACGAGAGGTGCTGGTGCCCGTGGAGGGGCATCCTGGTCAGTGAGAGGTGCGGTGCTCACGCAGCCGCAGGGTTTGTAGCGCTCCTGTGGAGTTGTGCCGTGGTCACCATTGGGGACCGTGATGTGGACATGGGTTCCTTTATTCATTCACTCCTTCACTGGCTTATTGATTAATTCCTCATTTGTCATTTATTGGCCCCAGATGTCTACTGGGCCAGGAACCACTGCTGTCCACCCCACCCCCGGGCTGACCCATGAATATCCTGGGAGACGTTTTCATACAGTCATTTAGACATCCAGACCAGGCTGGTGTGTACAGTGATCTCTGTCAGTGAACAGGTGTCCTTCATCATCTTCTACTCTTCATTTACTAAAGAGGTGGCCCCCAGGGTCAGTGAGTCATCTCAGTGCGGAGTTGCGTGTCTATAACAAGAGGGGCTGTGGTTACCCGTTGACTACCTGAAATATGCTAGGTACGTTCCAGGCATAAGTGGTGCTCTTCCCTCCCTCTGTTTCTTCCTTCTTTCCCTCCATTTGAGGCCAGGGGTATGTTACCACTGACCTACAGCCCCTGTCCTTTTGATCTTATTTCATTTTGAGGCAGGGTCTCACTGAGTTGCCCAGGATGACCTTGAACTTGTGATCCTCCTGCCTCAGCCTCCCGAGCTGCTGGGATTCCAGCCATGAGCCACCTGACCCAGTCCACTTGCTTTTTCTTTCTACCCTGAGCATTTAATTAAGACCTGGCAGATTGATTTTTCCGTGAGGCTCGAAGGCAGGCGTCATCTTGAGTAAGTCCTGATTTGGATTTCTGGTGAAGAGTATGTAGCTCTCCGTCTGTGTGTATTTAGCAAAGACTGGTCCACAATGAATTGTAAAAATAAAAATAAAATGTCCCGGCAGTGACACCCTAGTACAGATGTTCTACAGAGGAATTGCTTTAACACCAGATATGTGCCTGGTGTCTCCCTGGGAAGCCAGACCATTGGGGAAGGTTGACTTCTAATCTAAAGTCCACCCAGCTGTCCTTCCCCATCCTTATTTCAACCCCCCAATACTGCATCAGGGACAGAGTGACAGACACCATCAGTGTCTGTAGTCCCTAACTCTTTGGTGGGTGATTTGGTTTCTTTCCTTTCCTCTTCTCAAATTCTATCGCAAACCAGCACAGAAATAACTTCCCCAAAGGATTTGGTCCCTCCCTGTTCACTGAAATACATTCCCATCTATACCTAATTTAAAAATCTCAAACTCTGCAAAATTGTTTTAACTCTCAGGATGAGAAGTTTGGTGGATGCTGGGGACACCCAGCCCCAGGCACCGGTTGGGGGTGCAGCCAAGCCCGGAGGTCTGGTGTTTGGTCTCTTGGTAGTGTGGTGGTCAGGGGCCAGGACTCCGGTTCAGCCCACTTTGGTTTGAAGAGGGTTTTTATCACGTGTAGGGCGACTTACTGCTTGTTAAACGTTCTGAGTTGCTTTCATCTGCCTGCATCTTCCATAAAATGTGCCTGGGTGTGTGTGAAAAGGACGTAATGATAGAACTGACCTCCTTGTTGGCCTGTGGATCAAATGAGGTGACACCTGGTGCCCGGTGAATCCAGGGGCCTCGAGCATGTGATGAGTATTAGTCTGTCCCTATTGGTTAAACGGCCCCTTAACCAAGACTCCTCCTAAGCTCTGTTCCTATTGGTTAAGTGGACTCTTACCTAGCCAAGACTCCTCCCAAACTCTGTTCCTATTGGTTAAATGGTCCCTTATGTAACCAAGACTCTTCCTAAGCTCTGTTCCTACTGGTTAAATGGCCTCTTATGTAACCAAG
>JAJEJO010002353.1:143846-155215 GCA_020662805.1 Glaucomys volans
AAAAAAAAAAAAAAAAAAAAAAAAAGAAACACATAAAGTAAGATGTTCTTGGAAGTGACGGTAGTGACCCCATACGTCCTAATTTTATCTGAAATATACTATACCTCCCTTCAGTAAATGCTTCCACCATTACAAATACTATATTATGTGCACAGATAACCAGATGCGAAGTTTTTATGTTGAGACCAATGTTGAATCTTGACACATACTTGACCACCAGTGGGATTATGGAAATATTGGAGATTTTGAAGAAGTATTTTGTAAATCAGTGCAAATGTTCTATGATGGTTTTAAACTTCGGTGCACGAATACTCTAAGTCTGGTTGCATCCCGTTCAAAATTTATTGGAAATTTTAATAACTCAAAATGTAATGCATACGAACACAACTTCTTTTGAAACTTTTAGCAAATTACAATTGTTGGAACAAAAGATTGCAAACAGGACATGTTATAATTTTCCTTTCTGCAAAGGAAAGGGAAGAACTCAAGTTACATCATACGAGCTCAAAGAGTACGCCGTACTTCTGAAACTGTACAACTGCTTAGAAATACCTCATCATTGGGAAATGCCTCGTCACGGAGGGCTGCTTTAAATTAGATAATGTGGATTCTGTACAGAAGTGAAATGAAATTAATTCTGCCTGGAACGTTGCAACACCTAAATTTGGCCAAACACTCCAAGAAACCATGAAGCAAATTAATTTATTCAGTGTACTTTTGCCTTGTAAAAAGTTTGTCAATGAAAGTACACATAAAGAATTTTTTAAAAAATGACCTGCAAAAATACTGGGCTCAGTACATCTATACCTTTTTTCATCCATCTATGCATTTCAACACAAAGTAGGAAAACTGAGAAGGTCTGTGATTTAGGGGAATTGATGTGGCTGGCACAGGTGAGCAGAGTTTTTTGATGAGCCAGAGATATTGACATTGGAAGGTGTCAGAATTTGATATTTATTAATAATAAAATACAACTTTCAGGAATATTACAGGCAGTTTTATGAAAATAAGAAAAATAGTACAAGTTACATTTTTCCAGAAACCTATTGGTAATGTGGTGAAAGGGTTAGTTACGGCCAAGAAACTCATAAAGATAGAGGAGTGGGTACTAGGACGAGTGTCCCACTTATGTTACTGCTAAAGTAACCAATTTCCAAAGACTCTAAATTAGGATGATAAATTACATAATTCTTATTACCCTCAAATAAGTTTGGTTTGCTTTTATTGTTTATAAGTTTTTCTAAACCACCTTTTGTATTTTTGTTAAAAATAATTCTTTGTTTTTTTTTTTTTATTCCAGTATTGGGGGTGGAACTCAGGGCCTCCCACATGCCAGACAAACACTCTACCACTTACCTATATCCTCAGCCTGCTAATTCTGTTTTCATTTTTATTGGAATTTGAAATAGCTCATTATGATAGAAGCATTGGTGTCTTTTCTATCTTACATCTCCTTATCCAGGAACATAATGTGATTATCCTTTTATTCAAGTACTCAGTTTTGTTTCTTATAAAATATTTTGGCTTTGTATCTAGGCTTACGAAGAATATTTTCCTACTATTGTATATAGACAGTGTGCATTTTTGTGTATGTATATATTTTGATATTTTTAGTTGTAGATGGACACAGTTCTTTGTTTTATTTATTTATTTTTATGTGGTCCTGAAGATCCAACCCAGTGCCTCACTCATACTAGGTAAATGCTCTACTATTGAGCCACAACCTTAGCCCTCTTTTTGTTTATTTTCAATTTGATCATCTTGTTGAACTCTTGTTTAGATGCAGGGTTTTATTGTTATTAAAATTCTTGATATTTCATAGATAACAATATTACTTCTCTTTCTGTATTTCTTTTTCCTGCCTTATTGCATTGGTTCTGCCTTACTGAATAGTTGTCCTGTATGGAGTTCTTTTTTGCACAGATTTAATTTTCTCAAGGGTAGTCCTTTATTTATGTCCATCTGTATCTCCACGGTTTCTTCACACACAGATAGGTATTTAGTAAAGTGTGAGTTGTATGTATAGTGGAATATTTGTTGCTGAAACCTAAAATAAAATAAAGGCATAAATGCTGAGAATTTAAATACTTCCTAGGGGGAATTGTTCAGAACTGATAGGTGCATTTGATGAGGTTAACATGGAAAAAGGGGATTTGTTTCAATAAGATTTTCCATCCTTTGAATTCTCTCTGAGTTGTCCTCGAAGTAGTTATAGATAGTAGAGGTCAGAAGATTCAAAGGTTTAACGTCTGGGGTGGTTTTGCTGTATTACAGTGTACAGTTTGCTCCAGGTTATTGCAGTGATTCTTTCTCTATTTTTGTATATTTTTCTCTGACACAATTAAAATTGGGTTTTGAATGGAAGTGCCAAATTCCATTTAAAGCATTAAGGGTAGAATGTTTGTTTTGTGTGCCAGAACTTTATGCATGGTCTTGAGGAACCTGGAGATGTGCGTGGGCCATGGCTGTGACCCTGTTGCCTGTCTGTCCTGGCTATTGCCACACTCATTACTTTCTTTTTTGATATCCTGTTAAGGTTTTCATTTAACTAGGGACACCGCACTCACCAGAGAGAAAAATAATTTTCCATGCCCTACCTTTATATTTGAGTAATCCCAGGAGTGTTTTTGGGGAAAGATAGTTATATGTGGTTGTGTTAGGAATCAACAAATAGAAATATCCTGTAATTTATGTCATTTTGTTTTATAGCGCACTTTACTCTCACAAATGTCTTGACATTTTATAGAATGCTTTGTGGATGGAGCCTTGATAGTTTCATGCTGCAGGAGTTGTTTCCTTTGGAAAAATTATATTTACTCCTCTGAGAGTTGAAGCAAGAACGCGTAGGCTATCAGTTCCAGGTATTACTCCCTTCAGAATCTCTTTCTGAAGTGCATAAATATTAGAGAAAACAGGTTTTTTTCCCTCAATGTTTGTTGGTAATGTGTTTGAAGTGGGCATGACATTTTGTGTCTCTAGTTCCATAGTTTGTCACTTGAGAAGAACTCAACTCTGGAGACTGAGAGGCCACAACCAATATGGCGGCTTCACCATGCCTGGTGGGAAGTGGCAGAGAGATGGCGCCTTCTGTACATAGGGGCCTTGAAGCCGCATTGATAGCAAAACTGGCTCCCCACCTTTTCAACCCCAGTTATATGCTATAGAGGGATACAAATACACATGGTCAATACAGACAGCTAGAAGAATATTCTTTTTTACCTGGTCCCTGGGAACTTGAGCTGCTGTCTGGGACTGTCCATTAGGGTTTGAACCAGGTGCTTAGGTACATTGCTTAAAATGCAGTCTTGGTTCACTTTAAGGGCTTACAGAAACAAAATCTGGTTTCTTGTCTCCTATTAGTTTTCTTTTCTTTCCAGATTGTTTGTCCGTGCACTCTTAGGCCTGTGCTTATATGGCTTTGCTTTTCTTCTTCCCTGAATATGAATTAATATAAAAACATATGCAATAGACACCTGGATAGAACTTTTCCTGCAACCATCGATTGTTTTGTAAATACTAGCTTGTGTGATTTATTTCATCCTCGCTGTGACACATGAGATGCGTTCTGCTGTCATCCCTGTTTCCAGATGTGGAAACCGAGACACAGTGAGTTTGGTAAGTTGTTGGCTCAGGGTCACACAGCTGCTGATGGAGTGGGTGGCATTGATGGACAGCCCTGCTCAGGGGTTTGTGCTGTGAACCTGCTTCACTGAATGATTTGTAATCGCTGTGCAGGGTTGGTGGGGGTCAGAGCCCGGGCCCCCACTCCAGTGGCGGCCACTTCTGAACCCTGGCTGTGTTAGGGCCTGAGGGGGAGGGACGGGCACCGTCTTGCTTTTGATTTATTTATGTGGTACTGTTTGCGGTACTGTAATGCAATGAACTTACATTACTTCAGTACTTACGGGTTTAAAATAAAAGTTGTCTTTGAAAAAAGTCTTTGGATACATGCTTAGCTTCAAATTTTAGGAAGACATGTTCTAAATATAAAAAGACATAAAAACATTAGAAGTTTACCGGAGAGCATTTTTTTTTTTTTTTTCCTTGAGCGACTTCCAGATCTGGAGTATTCTTGAATGTCATTCACCATTTCTTCCTCCTCCCAGGGCTTTTGTCAATTCTCCGCGCCTCTGCAGATTGCAAGTTAGAGTCAAAAATCAAGAGATGATTTCATTCCCGTTCTTATATCTAACCTGTGAAATAAAATATTTGAGATACAATTTATTAAGACCGTACATTTCTGGAAAATGCATTTATTTGCACTCTGATCAGAAATGAGGAGGGGGACCCCAGCGACTGCGGTGTCACCAGGAGGAACCCCCCGTGGGGAGAAGGGAGTTGGCGGCCTCCTCCCTGTTAGCCACAGGTGGTGTGAGCGACCCCCGCGTGTTGCGGAGAGTGAGTGGGATCGTGCATGAAGCTGGTGCATAGATCTCAGGAAGTTAAAATTAACCTCGACAATCCAATATATAACCGACTTGAGGACCCTGAGCAGCTCCCGAGTCAAAAATTAACTTCTTTGGTTAATGCATCTTGGAGGCAGTGCAGCTGTCCTTCCCTATCTGGGGACAGTTGGTCCCAGGACCCCCTTGCATTCCAAATTCCGCAGTGCTCGAGTCTCTTGTGTGAAACGATGCGATGTTCGCACAGACCCCGTGAGCACCCCCACCACACACTCTCCGTCATTTCTAGAATACTTTGTTTTTGTTTTCGGTACCTGGGATTGATTAACCACTGAACCTTTTTTTTATAAAATATTTTATTTAGAGACAGGGCCTTGCCGAGTTGCTTAGGGCCTCACTAAGTTGCTGAGATGGGCTTTGAATTGCAATCCTCCCGTCTCAGCCTCCCAAGTTGCTGGGATTACAGGCCTGCGCCACTGTCCCCGGCTCTAGAATACTTTCAGTACCTGGGACAAATTGAATGCTCTGTAGATACTTGTGATACTGTATTATTTAGGGAATAATGACCAAAACCAGTCTGTACATATTCAGTGCAACTGCTTTAAAAGTATTTCCAATTCCCAGGTTGGTTCAGTCCTCTGGATGCGTGGAACGTGGGGACACAGGGGTGGACTTGCCCCTTCCCAGCCATGTGACCAAGAGGGTCCCTGAACACTCTGCCTTCCTTCCCATACGTCCTCTGGCCCTTGACTGGCACCCGAGTAGATATGATTCCATCACACACCGAGCACTTGGTAGGCAGCCAGCCCAGGTCCGGTACAGGGATGGTCATTAGCACTGACTCTGCCTCTGGTTCAACGGTTCTCACTTCTGGGCCCTCGAGGCCAAGGCTGGTTTGAAGGCCCAGGAGTGTAGAGGGCCAGTATGGAATAGAGGACGAACAGAAGAGAGCTGGGAGGCTGGGGTCTGTTGGGTTATGACAGCTGACCTGGGTGCCATTGGTAGGGAAGTGACTCTGTCCCCAGCAGGAGCCCCTCAGTCCTGTGTGAACGTGTGGTGGAATCTTGCACTCCGGGTTCAGCCTTCCTTCCTTGGCCCTGGTGTTTTAAAACATCCATGCTAATGGTGCCCCTGGGTTGGTTCACGGTGACCCGCAGGTCACCCCGTTTTCAGATGTGTGATTAAACTGGGCGCGCCCTCCTCGCGGGAGCTGGTGTCTCTTCCAGAGGACAAGGCGCTCCGAGAGGCCCCAGGGAGGGACCGTGCCTCACCTCTCTCCCTGTTCCCGGCTTCCCCAGCCGCCCTTCGGCCTCTTACGAAACAGGCTGTTTGTCCTGGCTCCTCCCCTGGGACGGGCCAAGTCAGCCTGGCTGAGCTGAGGAAGAGCCCTCGGTCTTTCCTTCCACCCAGTAGCCCTCAGTGCTGGGCTGCCCAGGGGCCTGGGAGGTGGCGCTGACCTCGAGGGTCACTGCTGATAAGCAGCCAGCCAGGTGTCCGCTGGCAGAGGGCGTCGGGTAATGGTGTCAGGAAAGATCTGGGCGCACTCGCAGTGACTGTCATTCAACAGCCACCGCCACCTTCTCCCAGAACAGCCTTTCCATGTCCCAGAAAGGAAGCAGACTTGTTGCCTCTTCTTTGTGACTCTTGGTGGCCCTGGGGTGACTTGAGCACCTCCGTTCCTGGGTGGCACCCAGAGTCACTTAAAAGGATGCTAGTCTGGAGCCACAGAAGAGGTTGGGGCGCCACCTTCGAGGGCCTCGCTGCCCCTACACCTGGAGCAGGCCTGAGCGTTGTCTCCCTGGGAAGCTCCTGTCCTCCGGGAGAGAGTGTGCTTCGGTGTCCTGCAGCCTGCGCTCCTCGATCGGCGTCGGGGCTGCTCTGGTCACTTTGGGGCCTGTGGCAGGAAGAAGCGGGCAGGCCAGGCACCCAGGCCGCCCCAGAGCAGAGCATCGCCAACTCCTCCTTATTTTAGAAACCTGTGATTTTTAGTTTATGTGAGGTTCGGATGTATTGAGTTTGCCTTGAACCTTTTTGTGTTTGGTCAGAGTTTTAGTTCTTAATACGGATGGCAGTGACTATTTCTGGGCTTTGCAATTTGTTTTGTCTTCACAGTAAAGAACTTTTTTCTTTTCTCTCCCTCTCTCCCCATTTCCTTCTTTTCTTTCCAATGTCCATCTTTTCCCAAGTTCAGAAGGAAAATGAACCATGTTTTAGTTTCGGACGAAAGCTGTAGGAACAGCCCTTGTGTGGCTTCAGTTGTGCCTGGATGGTCCTCACGGGTAAAAGGACCACTGATGGCTGGTCTGGAGCGGGCGGCGGAGTCTGCAGCCCCTGACCTGCTGTCCAGGAGTCTCTTGGAGAACAGCTGTCTGCAGGCGAGGGAGTGGGATTGGTGCACCCTGCAGATGGGACTCCCAGCACCCCGGTGTGGTGACCCTGCGCCCAGGCCCGTATTGCCTTGGATTATGGTCCATGTAACCCTGCATCGTAGTCCAGGGTGTGTGTAAGTGTTTGAGAGTGGTGTGGCCAAAGCCCCAGCTGTCCCACGGTGCAAGTTTCTTAAAGGGACCTCATGAAGAACCACGTGGAATCACGAAATCTGTACAGTTAAGGACCTGAAAATAGCCCTTGAGGTCTGAGTCTGAGGCCTCACCTCTCTAAGCTCCTTAAGGAGCAGGGTTTTCTCTCCGCGGATCAGCCGGGTGCACTTGGCAATTGTCAACCCCAGTCTGGTTGCTGATAGGTCAGCGTGGGGATTCCCGCTCTGTGGACCGGGTTACCTTCACTCTCTTTCCTGGCCACCCGACCGCCAGCCCCAGCCAGCTGGCGTGCGACTGCAGTGGCGCTGAGGGTGTTTGGCAAGGTGCTGCCGCTGCGTGGTGAGCACAGCTCCACGCCCTCCTGGGGACATCCGGGGCTGACCCAGGGCGAGTGGCCCTCTCCACTTCTGAAACACAGGGGGTCGGTTAAGATTAACCGGAAGTGCGATGAGGCCCAGAATTTTGGACTTTTGCCAGGACGAGCAACATCTAAAGTGATGTAGGGAAAACCACGCGGTGGTCCGCTGGTGGAAGAGGTTAGGATGAAGAAGGCAGCGGAAGGCAACAGGGAGAGGGTGGTGGCTGTGAACAGAGGCGGCTGTGGGTAGATGTGCGTTGCCTGGAGATGCAGGGCTCCCCCAGATCTGAAGGTGACCCACCTCCTCGGGTGGTGGGCTCTCTGGATTATCATCTCTCGGTTCCTACCAATGACCCAACTAGAGCTTGTAGGTTAATTTTATATTATAGTCATTTACTTAGGAATTGCGTCTTAAATCGAACTCTTGCAGCTACTGAACACTTTGGGGATTTTAAACAAATGTGTATAATGTTCTGAAGGTAAATATTTGCATAAATGAGTCCAGTCCTTCAACATGGTTTTGTTTTGTTTTTTAAACTAGTTGTATGTAGATGGACACAATACTAACCGTTTATTTTGATGCGGTGCTAAGGATTGAACCCAGTGCCGAGCACGCTGCCACTGAGCTGCAACCCCAGCCCCTTAATGTATGTTTTTTTAAAAAACAAACAAAACCTACAACAGTGTTTACCCTAAGTGTGATTTTTCAAAGTAAAATGAGAGTAATTTTGTAACTCGGATTCGGTTGTTTTTGTGGGATGCATCACTTTCTGTAATGGCGAATGTGCAATAAGGAGCTGTCAGAGCATTAATCTGCTTAGATTTGGGGGAGTTCTCACCCTGCCTTGTTATGTGATTACTCCATCCAAGAGGAAAGAAAACTGCACCCCTGGGAAATTGTGAATCGCCCAAGGTCACTTGGCCGGAAAGTGGCAGAGCTTGGGGAACCCAGTTCTCCTGCCCCTCAGGCCAGAATATTTCCTGGGCAGCATGGAAATTTTGGGGGGTTGCGTGCACACATGTGCAAGCACAGCAGCAATTTGCTTCCTGTTAACCAACCGATTATAAGCTTGGCAGCCTGGAAGTATGGCTTCCTTTGCATCCTTCCAAGGAGCACGTTCAGTTTATTGCTTTATAGGCCTAACAGTCTCGATATCTCCAGATACAGAATTGACTTTGTCTCCTCTTTGCCTTGTAAGCTGTTTAGTGCAAGGTGAGATTACAATCGTAAGCTGAACCTGGAAAAAAAAAATTATCTTTCCTGACTATTGTCGTTTCCTTGAAAATAACTGTTACTGAGTTTGGCCTAAAGTGTGGCACCTCACAGCTAGGTGGTTTGTATTGTCAAATGCGTAGCAGTTTGGTCTCCCCCATCCCACTGTGAGCACGTTCTGCCTGTTTTAATGCCCCAACAGCCAGTGTGTTGTTTGGGAAAACCAGCCTGCTAATAAAAGTGAGTGTCTGTGACGTTGGGGGCTTTGAAAGATGGTCCAGCCGCTCCTCCAGTGCAGGGCGGGAGCTTAGGGCTGGAGTTTGTGAATGTCTATTTCTCATCAGCATCTCTGCATAGTGCTTGACCCAAATTTGCTCATCTGTGGTATTATCACAGCCAACAGTCGCTCTTCTTTTTGGTCTTTTCTTTTTTTGTTCTAAAATTTTATTTTTTTTTTTCTTTATTTGTTTCTTTACTGTCCTTTGATACCTCTTTTAGGGAAATCAGGGCTGAGGTTGATAAAAGTGGATAGTGTCATCACAGTTTTAAAAAGATGTTAACTATGAAAAGGAGAAATAAAATGCTACATTAAAAAGTCTTATTAATTATATTTGTCTTATGTAAAAGATTTTATATGTTTTTATATATTTAACCACATATCTTTTAAAAACTGTTAAGGTCGATCAGACCACATATTTCAGCCCTGATTTTCCTAGAAGATATAGAATAGGAAGTAATCTGTATCGCCACGTCTGCATAGAATAAGGCATTTGTGTGTACGTAGACGCACAGAAGGCAGTACACAGTACATAGGAGACTTTGATATTTTTATAAATACGTTCAAAAGAGAACCACTTCAGACGCAGGGGTTTTACTGGAGATGACTTTGACCTTTATGTGGTGGTCTAAGGTCTCTGTCACTTTCTTTGTTAGTTGCATTTGAAAGCAGCTGAGTAGCTAGCAGGAGAGGCTGGCTCCCGGCGGGCACAGCACCAGGGGACACCAGCCGGCAGTGCTCCGGTTTCCTCTGGGCAGCTTGCCCACTTTGCTCGGAGGCAGAAGCTGGGGATGTCCACTGTTGGACGAAACTTGCTCGGCCACATCTGCCCCATGGCCAGCCAAGTGCCTTGGAGATGGGACTTGTCACACCCCCTGGGATCTGAGCTACACCAGGACCTTTTTGCACATTCAGCTCAGCCCGGCCACCAGGCTGGGTGGCCCACCAGGGTCTGGGGTGGACCACCGTTGGGGCGACTGAGGCTCTGGGAGGACTCAGAAACCGCAAGCAGCAGGAGGCGCCGCTGCCTACAACCAGATTTCCGTGCCCATTTCACCCCGATCCTCCTCGGTCCCTCTCCAAGTGGAAATTTTGCAAGCCCGACTTCTGCGGCATGCCTAGTACAATTTGGCTGACAGCAGTTTCTGGCAAAAGAAATAACCAAATTATTATTCAGTCATGGGTTTTTAACAGCCGCAAAGCAAGTGGATGTTAACTAAATGATGCAGCTCATTCCTTCCCTCTTATTGCCAGCTCGCCTATTACAGAGCGACTCTGCCAGTTTCCAATAAGTGGTACCCAGATGGTATTCGCATGCCGCCCACTTGGTTACAGAGCGGATCGGGGATAACTCGGCAGACACTACAAGCTCCGGGTCAATTGGGGGGGAATGCTTGTTGCTTCACAGCTTCGCATATGCAGATCTGTTAATGTTATGTCACCGCTAAACACAAGCGGTGCCTTTCTCCGGGGGCCCAGCTGAACTTGGACCGCAGCCCAGCTGTACCGAGGCTGCAGTTGGAGGCTGCGCGGGGCCCGCCTCCCTCCACTCCAGCCTGGGCGCTCCTGCCTCGCCCGCAGCCCGGTGGCCGGGGAGCGCCTGCCCTGGGCCCGCTCCATAATAGGACAGGCAGCCGCTTTACGAGCGGCGGAGGGAGGAGCGCCTGGCTATTTTTAGGCCGGCCTCCAGCCTCCCCGGGCCGCCGAGCCTGCCTGCCTGCCTGGCCCGCGCCCTCTGTGTCTGCCACACTCCTGCGAGCCGGTTTATCAAGTGCAGATGTGGCGCGCGGCCCTGGTGGAGTCCTGAACCCGGGCGTCCGCGCGCCCTGACAGCCCATCTGCTGGGCCCGCCGGCTGCGGGAGGCACTGGGGCCGGCGCGGCCTCCGCTCGGGCCTGCGTGGACAATTATTTCACACTAATTGCATCAAGATAGCAGCTATAAAAAGGAGATTCGGATCGCGCGCTGCCCCTCTCCCTGGCCAAGCGTGCCGGCACCATGAGCCGCCCTTTCCTCTTTTTATTGTGGTTTGTTTCTTGTTCTCAAAAGCTTATTACATTGGGTGCAAACAACAACAGAAATGCCATAAAAAGGCCAGAATGGTAATATGCTTAAGAGCTAAAAAAGACCCATGGTGTTGGTTTAACCAATGAAAATATTCCTGCAGGTATTGTAAAATTTATGTGCCATATGAAAAACATTAAGGGTGTTGTTTTTTCATGGAGGAAAATGTTCATTGTTGAGCCATTTTGTAAATTATTTTAATGCTGCGTTTCTGCTCAGGCCTCATGATTTTGATATATAAACCGGTTTAATGTTTTCTGAACAGACCCTGGCTTTTCTTAAATTTTATATATTGGAAAGCCCTTGTTTGTATTGGACCTGCTGGTTTCTTTCATACTGAAAAATCTGTCTTGTGTGGCACTGAGCCATGTGGCAGAGAAAGAGTTTGACCACAGTTCAACCTTCAGTGTTGATTTTTGAGGCCTAAAATCTAGGCAGGATCATGTCGATACATAGTAAGGAGGTGGCAATCTGTTTCTTTCTTTCCCTTCCTTTTCCCTCCTCTCCTCTCCTCT
>JAJEJO010002353.1:155315-184157 GCA_020662805.1 Glaucomys volans
TTTCTTTCTTTCTTTCTTTCTTTCTTTCTTTCTTTCTTTCTTCTCTGTCTCTCTCTCTCTCTCTCTCTCTGACTCTTCTGACAATACTGACAGCAGTCTCTTTCTCCAGCACTTTCTGAATCCATTGATCTGTTCTCAACTTTTCGTCCACCTCTGATAGGAGCACCCCTGTCTCCCTGTCCTGGGCCTCTTTTTAAATTTTTTTTAATGCTCTCCGAGCACATTTTGGTGAATGACGCCTTCCAGCGTCTCGGATTCTCCTGCGAGATCTGTTCTTGTGACATTTCCCGGGTCTGCCGTGCAGCGAGTGTGACTTGCTCCCTGCTCACATTTCGCATCTCCCGACTTTGTTCTGAGGAGCCAGATGGAAGTGTGCAGATTGTTTTTATCTTTCGTCCTTCACACTGTAACCTGATCCCCAGCCTATCTAGACATGGAGCAGAAAATTTACTATGTGAAAGCAAGGGAATGATTTAGAATATGGACCGGCGCGGGGAGAGGGGCTCAGGATGCACTTCATCAAAGCCAAGCTCTCCGCCCGGCTCCCATGCCTTCCTTGTTTTCTTTTCAAAAGAAACGGTTTCCTGATGGGGGGCGCTTCTAAAGTGCCCACACATTCTTTTCCCACTTCAAGAGGGGAGGCGAGGGACTTTTAATTGACCAGGGACTTTAGAAAGGGGTAGATACGTGTGCAGCGAAGGCTGATTCCCAAGAACTGTAGCAAGGAAGAGCAGATGTGTGCAACTGCGAGCTGGCAAGCCCTGCAGCTGAGGCCAGAGTGGTGACTGTCACCGGGGCCTGTTTGAAGGAACCTGGGGGTCCCGAGACGGACCTAGCACAGCCCCGTGGCTGCAGGAAACACCCATGGGTGTGGGCTTTCTGCTCTGCATGGCTTTAATGGCCAAATGCGTGTGATCTTTCGGTGTGGATTTCATGCCCCTTTCCCTTGCTGGCCCACAGGAGGTCAGGGCCGTCGCGTCCTTCCCGGCTTCGAGTGGCGTTTGGAACTTACCTAGTAGCTGCACATCCCCCAGTGCATCAGGCTGCGGACGGTGGCTACCTTTCGAGTGCGAGCTGCGTCTGTGCTTATGCTCGGCCCAGTTGGTGCCTTTGGAGTGGCTGTCCTGACCATGGCGATTTGGAGACATGAGGTCTTGGGCGAGTGGCCCTGTGGGCATCTCCAGGTGGCCATTGTAGAGTGAGCACTGCAGTAGACAGGGTTCCCCATCCTACTGAGAAACCCATGGGAGGCTGACACTGAGTGGGAAAGGCACCTCCGCAGCCCAGTGCCTCCGTAGGGAGTCCCCGTGCACAGAGGCCTCATGGTCACATGGCTGGCCAGGGGCTGGTCGCATCACTGTAGGGGCCCATGGGCCTGGGAAAGGTCACCATTCAGAATTCCAAGTGTAATTTCTACTGAATGCCCATTGCTTTCCCACCACTGTAAAACATCACCAGTGGAATCATTGCAGGGAGGTGGGACTAGTGTCACGGGAAGCTGATGAGATGCTTGGCCTGAGTCGAGGACTTTAACTGGTGACATCACCCATGTTCTTGACCAGAAAGAAAAGGCTGGGGGTTCTCAGTGCTGCACTTGGCCTTGGGTTTCATGGTTTTCCTCCTGAGTAGGCTGGCTTATGCCTCTTGGCCCCCTCTGCCCTCTCCCTCTTCTACTTCTAGCACCTTCCGCAGTGCTCCTTGTTTGGCCTGTAGGCATCTTTATGCTTTAGTGGCCTCCCTGTCAGAGGACCCGCGCTGCGGGCAGGATGCCCAGGTGCTGCTCCTCGTGCTCGTCCTGATGCTCTTCCTAGTTCAGTCACATTTTCTTGAACTTTGTTGCTGGATAAGCTAAAAGGGAGCTTGGCGCCTGGTGAGGGTCCTCACCAAACCTACTTTCTTGCATGATTTTATTTTGCCTCATTATAGCCAGGAACAGCTGCAGTTCACAGTTAAAACCAGCCGAGGGCTGGGAGAAGTGAAGGCTTAAGAGCATGTTGATTGCCTGAATTAAAAACTACAGGTGAAATCATTTCCCGCTCGTGTTATGACTGTTCTTGTTGACAGGTGTTTCCTGAGTGCCCACCTGTGCCACAAGATGGGCGGGGCAGACCTTCCCTGCCCACAGGAAGCTTTGGGTCTCACATGGGTCTCACAGTTGGACCCCTGAAACCCAGCGGCAGTTCTCCTTTTCCTTTCTGGTGGGCATTGGTCCATGCTTCCTGCACACTCGCCCACGATCTCTCCACAGTTCCAAGTTCAAACTTAAACGATGAAAAAGATTTCAAGGAATTTCATTTACAGCACCAGAAGTACCTGGGAATGCATTTGATAAACAAAGTGTAAAACCTTATTCTGAAAACCAGAAGACACTGCCAAAGAAAGTAAAGAAGATACAAGGAAGTGGGGAGCTCTCCTGTGTCCATGGACCGGGGGACTCAGTATTGTTGCCATGGCAGTGCCCACCCCTGTGGTCTGCAGTTTTGACAGTGCAGTCTGTCAAAACTCCAGGTGTCTCTTTTCCCATCAGTTGACAAGCAGGCCCTAAAAGTCATCTGGAAATGCAGGGAACTCAGACTATCCAGAACACATTTGGGAAAAAACAAAGTGGGAAGACTAACACCTTGACTGGAAAAGTTACTGTAGGGGCTGTTAGCATGCTTGCCTAGCATGTGCGGGGCACTGAGTTCCATCCTCAGCACCACTTAAACATAAAGGAATGAAGGAGGGAAGGAAGGAAGGAAGGAAGGAAAGTATTAAAAAAAAGAAAAAAGAAAAGTTACTATAAAGCAAGCATGGAAGTGGAGTGAGGAACCGAGAGAGGTGGATGGGGTAGAACCGGAGTCCAGAATCACATGGTCAGCCGATCTTTAGTAAGGGATCCGAGCCAGTTCAGCTGGCCACTTCTAGGCATCAAAGAGTCAAGTGTAAAACCCTCAGAAGAAATCCAAGGTACAAGGTTTCCTGGCTATGGGCAAGGCCGTGTGTTTAGAAACAACACCACAAACACAGCTGGATAAGAGGGTAAATAGACAAATCGGTCTTCATCACCACTGAAAGCTTTTGTGTTCCAAAGCTGGTGGCAGCCTGGGAGGGAAGTTGGCATGTCCTGAATCTGGTAAGGGTCTGATATCCAAGGTGGATACAGACGTGTCACAGCTCAACCATGGAAAGACAGACAACCCAGTTCCGAGATGGGGGAAGTACCGTGCAGGCATTCCTCCAAGGAAGATGGGCAAACAGCAAATGAACACAGGAAGAGGTATTCATCGTTGGTCACTCAGCAAGGGCAAATCACCACCACTGGGAGAGGCCACTTGGACCCACAGGGGTGGCTATAATCTAAAAGACACTAAGTGTTTGTGAACATGTGGAATTGGAACCCTTGTACATTGTTGGTGGGTTGTAAAATGGCTCAGCTCCTTGGAAGATGAAGAGGTGCCATGTAACCTAGCAATTGCTCTCCTTGGTGGACACTTGGGAGAAATGAGATCTTATGTCACAAGATCTTGAACATGAATGTTCATAGGGGAATTATTGGTAACAGCCCCAAAGTGGAAACAACCCAGTGTCCATCAATTGGTGAACATATGACATATGATTTATGAATACCATGGAATACTACTCAGTCACTAAAAGGAATGATGTGGACTCATTATAGCACCCGGTGAACCTTGAAAATGTGCTGAAGGACACCAGATGCAAGAGATCACATGTTATCTAGCTCCGTTTATATGAAATACCCAGAATTGGCAAAACCCTTGATATAGAAATGAGATTGGTGATTCCTGGGAACAAGGGAGGAGAGACTCTGGGTGGGGAGTGACTGCTAATGGTTGCAGGCCTTCTTTCCCGTGGTAAGACTGTCCTAAACGTGGATGCGGGCATGGTTTTACAGCTCTTGAACATATTAAACACCATTCAACTGCGGAGTTTAAAAGGTTGGGTTTTATGATCTGCGCAGTGCTGGGTGACAAGATCTCAGTATGTCTCTCTGGATATTTATTGGTAAAGCAGACACAGCTGATGAGGCTTAGCCGGCTCTGGGAAGGGCCAGCTAGCCAGCTTCTTCAGCCTTGCACTCTCTCCTCTCCCTTACAGGCAGGTAACATGAGGGTGGCCGGAGGCAGTGTGTAAATGGGTGGGCGGGGCGTCATGCCAATAAAACTTTATTTATAGACACCCAAATATCAGTTTCATGCAGTCTTCCCGCTTGGCTTAGGTGTTACTGTTTTCATTTTTTCCATCAATCGCGTGAGAACTTAAGAATGGTTCTGGGTTGGTGGACAGAGGGAGGGCAAGTGGGGCCCAGGGCTTGGCCTGTGGTCCTCTCCTTTGCCTTCTGCTGAGTTGCCACTGAAAGCTCCAGGTACATCCTACCACCCTCAGCAGGGGGTGACCTTCCAAGTCCCTGTGTCACAGACCAGGGCAGTTCCCAGGGCCGGAGGTACCTGGGAACCTACCCTTTAGTTCCAGAACCCCTGATCCTGGCCTGTGTCTCTCTGCCTGGCCTGCTGGGACCCGGTGGGCTCAGCAGCTGGGCCCTGCAGCCTGTGCGGGTCACTGCCTCCACCCGGCCTGGGCCCTGGCTCTCCTGGTGGGCGCCCGTCTTTCTGAATGGCTCCTTCTTCTATTCTCTCCATTCCCCTTTCCATATTGCTCAGCCAAGCCCGAGCCATCGAGCCTGGGGAAAAACAAACCCGCCACCTTGCCTCCCTCTCAGACTTCCCTGTGACTCACTCCTTCTGGGAAGGCGATGCCTCAGCCACCTTTTGACCTGGGATCCGGCTGGACCCGAGGCCGCCGTGCCGGCTGCGCGCTCCGGCTCTCATCTGTCTTTGGGCGGCCGAGCTGGCTGCGCACCCTGAACCCTCCGCAGTGACTATTTTTTAGAGCCTCTTTGTTTCCTTAGTGCCCAGAACTTGATTAGGATCTTCGGGGAAGTGGAAGCACCGGGCGCCTCCCTCGGAGAGCTCTCAGCCCCGCTCTTCCCGGTGTCCACCTCGCAATCCCGGATGCGCACGGGGCCTCCCTTCCATGGCTCAGGTGGGCAGGAGGAGAGACCGCTGGGGAGGTAAGTGGCTTTCCTGTCCCTGCAGGAGTGCTGTGACTGCAGGGGTCCCTTCCCCTGACTCCCTGTTCTCATGGATGGACCGCCACCATGCAGGGGGCATCGTCCCCACGCAGGAGAGAGCTTGGTGATGCCTCTAGGATCCCACTCGAGTCTCAGACACCCCGACCTTTCCACCTCGGGCGTGAGGATTCTCCTTTGGAAACTGTGTTTCTGTTGGTCTTCCAAGACAGAGCGGCTGCCCCCAGCCCCAAAAAAGGAACAAGAAAAAGAAATAATTTCCAAGTGCCTCAGTGATTAATGTGGGCTGGCTATTTCTGACTCACAGTGTGGTTGAGAATAGAGGCCTTCGGACGTTAACACGGTTTCCCTTCCAAGTAGTTTGGGCTGAACAGAATGCCGAGTCTATCCGTCTGTGGTGGCTGCCATGCCTGGGGGGGGGGGGGACCCCGGGCCCCCTTAGCAGTGGTGGGGGAGGGGGAGGGCTGGGAGGAGGGCCATCTTCTGCAGTTCCTAGATCATACGTGAACTATTGAGAGTTCAGGAAATTTCCTTCTTGGGCCTAAAATATTTAAAAAATAATATGTGGAGGGATTATTTGGTTATAAGAAATGGAGTGGAATTTGTTGGAATGATTTGGAGTTGTGTCTTGGAATATATGGGGAAACTGGGAACTAAATCCCTCTCAGAAGGACACGCCTCTCCCCTGTCACTGTGTTTGTGTCTTACTGTGTCTGGGCTGTGCTTTATTTCTTGCTTTCTCTGTCTGCAGACTGAGTCAACAGTAGGTCTGCACATGGTCCCTTATGACAGTCCCCTCAGTCCCTCTTGGTCCCTGAGATTCAGAGGATGGGAATTCTGTCCTGTGTCATTGTGTCTATGGTTTGTGTCCTTGCCTGGCATCTGGTGTTGGAGGTAGCTAGGAGGCCGTGGAGGGGAGGGCTGGATCATGGTGGCTGGGCTTATCCTCAGACCCTGGGGGTGTTGCCCTGTGTCAGAAGGGAGCCAAAGCAGGGAATGGAGTCCGTAGAGTCCTCTCTTGTCTCATTTCTGTCCTGACCATGCATCTGCTAGGCGCTGTTCTTGAGGCTCCCCCCTGCTTCCCAGGCCACTGCCTGCTGACCCTGAGTTCAGAGTGGACCTGCTACCTCCTCCGCGGATGAACTGCATCTTGCCTGGAGGTTAGATTCTGAGGTCAGGTGTCAGGTGAACATTGCTGGCAGTAAAGATTTCCTTTGAGAGTCTTACAGTTGCCAGTTAGAGAAGTGAGATGCTCAGGGTCCGTGGGCCTATGGGGACAGTGACTCGCTGATAACCCCCCTTCCCTTCCTCCCACTCCTCTTCCTCCAGCTGCTGTGGATGTGATTTCACTAGACCCCACTCAGTCCTGAGTTCACCAGGAAGAGGGTCCAGGAGCTGCTTGGCCCCTCCAGGCGTGTGTGTCCGGCCAGCTCTGTCTCTGAGTGGTGGCTACATTGGGGGAAATGTCCACACTTTAATTTAGCATGGGGAGATTGATTGATTGATTGATTTGGAACAAAAGTAGAAATCAGACAGATCCAAACACATCCTAGCAAAGTGACTTGAAGTCTGGTTCCTGGCACTGGTGGGACCTAAGCACAGAGTTTCTAGGGTCTGCAGTGGTGACTTGTGTGGATCGTGACAATGCAGATTCCTCACCCGTTCACCTGATTGTCTGCAGCTGGACCTGAAAATACACCTTTTTTTTTTCTTTTGGTACCAGAGATTGAACCAGGGATGCTTAACCACTGAGCAACATCCCCAGCCCTTTTTTGTATTTTAATTTGGAGACAGGGTCTCACTGAGTTGCTTAGGGCCTTGCTTAAATTGCTGAGGTTGCCTTTGAACTCATAATCCTCCTACCTCAGCCTCTCAAATCCCTGGGATTGCAGGCGTGTGCCCCTGCACCCAGCCCCAAAATCTACCTTTTAAAGAAATTTAAACTGTTTATTTTAGTTTAATTTTTTATTTTTGCAGGGCCTTGTGCTTGCAAGGTAAGCACTCTACCAACTGAGCTATATCCCCAGCCCAACTAAGTTTATTTTTAACTGGCGGATAAAGACATAAGAATGGTATCTTTCAGGGGTTCCCTGTGTTGGGCCAATCTCTGTGCACCACGACTTGTTGAAATTAGGGTTAGCGTATTTATCTCCTGTAACAGTGGCCACTTCCATATTTCTTTATTATTTATTTATCTTTTGGTACTGGGGATTGAACCCAGGGACGCTTTACCACCACTGAGCACATTCTAACCCTTTCATATTTTTTATGTTTTGAGACAGGGCCTCTCTAAATTGCCAAGAGGCTGGCTTTGAACTTGGGATCCTTCTGCCTCAGCCTCCCCAGTTGCTGGTTTTATAGGCATGTGCCAAGGTGCCCAACTGTGGTTGTTATTTCTTTACCATGAGACTCGTTTCCTGGAGGGCTTTGAAATGCCTGGTGCATCGTTGTCACCTACAGTCACCCTGCTGGGCATCGGCACCCTAGAATTCTTGTCTGACTCGCTCAGGGTCCACTCACCGGCTCCCCTCCCATCGCTCCCAGGGAGATCTAGTTTTAGTTTGGCCAATCAGAACTGTCTTTCCAGTCTTTTTTTTTTTTTTTTTTTTTTAAAGGTACCTGGGATGGAACCCAGAGGTGCTGACCCGCTGAGCCACATTCCCAGCCCTTACAACCAGTTTTGAGAATACTGTTGGCCATTTCCATAATCTTTAAAGGAAACTTCTGTGTTCCTAGTGGTCAATCACCATGCTGCTTTGGGTTTTGAACAGTTGGACTTCGCAGGACATGAGGGTTAAGGCCTCCTCTGTCAATCACTATGACTTGCAGTCACCTTCAGTCCATTTTTGAGGAAGTGGGTTCTAAACTAAAAGAAATCTGGAGTCCTGTTAGTTCTCCTATTTCTTGAGTCCCTGGAGACTCCCTTCTTAGCAGCCAAATTTGCTTAAAAAGAAAAGATGGAGCCTAAAATTTGTCTGGAAGCTGCTCTGTGTTCTTCCCAGTCTATGTGACTGAGTCTTGAAAAACATCCAGTGAATCGTCTTGAGAAACAGAGAGTCGTGGTGGGGCCATGGTGGGTGGCCTCCAGGGCCCCATGCCTTTGGAGCATCTTGCCCATTGAACTGTTGTGAGCGGTCAAAACTATGTTGTCTCAAGTTTGTGCCTAAAAACGAGCATGGAGGTGTTGCCAGCTGCGTGCGGGGGGGCTGGAGTGGCCGTGCACGTGGTGGTTGCCCACGCGCTTTCTGCTCCCTGTGTGGAAGAGAAGGCAGGGCAGGTGGGGACGGGGAAGCGGCTTCCCTTTGCTTTTCCTGCCAAATGCAATGAAAATGCCTTGTTTTCCTGCCCCACCCGCACAGCGCCCAGGGCCGGACTGGCCTGCCTGGAGCTTTCGCAACACTTGGAGTTTTAGTAAGCAAGTTATTTTTAAAATTTCCTGCCTTAAGGAAACTCAGACCCACACTGAGTTGATTAAAAAAAAAAAAATAGTCATCAGTTTTGGGTAAAAAAGTGAAGGTTGGGTGGCAGCCACCTGGGAGAGGGTCTGGTGTCCAGGACCCTCCTCGTTTTGGAAGCTGTGTGAGTGCTGGGCCAGGTGGGAAAACCGTGCGGTGGTGTCCTGGAGGGCTCGGGATTTCCCCAAAACAGACGAAGGCAGGGAGGTTGTACCTCGGCCGCCACCCAAGGGCAGTCTCCTCCCGGCACCCTGAAAGGCTGGAGCATCACAGCCTGCGGGGCGCTGCCATCTCATGTGTCTCCCATGCACCTACGTTTTAGGGGGAGACCCTGCGGTCCCAGCTCTCGGTCACAGCCCATGGACGGATCTGTCACCTACCTGCACAGTGCCTTCCCAGTCCGGCCCTTGCCTGTGGGTTCCAACTTGTTGGCCCATCCCAGACGCTGTTGGCTTCAAGGTTGTTCCCGTCACCTCGTCAGCACTGATAAATCATTTCCCTCCTGCACGATCGCCCTGGAGATAACCCCGCAGGGAGACGGGGAAGCCAGAGGACACGCCCTGTGGACAGCACCCACTCTTGTTCTTTCCCTGTGTGTCGTGAGACACCCCCACCCCCATCTAAACCAGGGACGGCTGGATGTGCCTTGCTCTGCAGCGTCCTGCCCAGGGCTGCCGTTTCTTCCCTTGGAACAGTCATCGTTGGCAGCCATAACTAGAGCCAGGCGATGACTGGGTGGCTCCTCCTAAGTCCCTGCTCTCTAGGCTGCTGCTGGGCCAATGCAGGTGTCCGGCCTTTCCAGGTGACCTTGGGAGGCGATTCCTCTGCACAGGCCAGAGATTGACTCCTAAGCCTCCTTTGATCTGATACCTCTTACTTTGCCTGAGCATCACCTTGAACCCTGGGTCCAGCCGAAATGATGTTTATTGACCTGCCCCCGCTTGGAAGCAGGGATTGTGGAAACAGGGAACAAAGGTTGTATTCACAGGCGACTCAGATTTAAACACAAGGAAGTTGAGAGCAAGTTTCAGCTGTGCTGTTTGAGCAGGGCTCTAGCAGGAACTTGATTCCAAAGTTACGATTTATGTTCATTTCCACGTGGCCGACAGGCCATGTGTTAGATTTAGGAGATTTTTAGAATATTTGCATCGATTCTAGCTGTTGAGTGTCCATAATCAGAATATCTGAAACAGAATCTTTTTGAGTACCAACACCAAGAGCAAAATATTTTGGATTTCAGATTTTCCTCCTTTCAGACTTTGATTTAAATACGAGTGTACAGGGGGTTGCTCACGTGTACGTGGGGGATGGCACACTGACAGGCCCCTGTGGGATCCAGGAGAAGCCTTTCCTTTGCTTCTCCAACTGGAAGCTCTTTGGAAAGTCGTGTCCGCGCACAACCCAAGTCACTTGGCGGACAGGGAGGAATCTGGTCTTTGAGTGCAGCCGAGTTGGGATTTGGTTTTGGATTTGGATTTTCTTGTCCATCACGGGACAAGATGTGTCTTCCAGACGTAGGACACCACTGGGGCAGCGTTGACGCCGAAGTGCGCCAGTGTCTTTCCCATCCAGGAGTGTCCCTTGGCTTCACATTCCAGGTGGTCAGACATTCCACGGTGGCTATGGGTCACAGGGGCTTAGGGAGGGAAGACCTTCTTGGAGAACAGTGAGGAGCACCCTTCGATTTCCCGCTCCACCCTGACCTTACCTGCAGGCCCAAGTCTTGACTTTAAGTTCTGAGAAGTCACGCGCCCGGGTTTCTTTCCATGAGCTGTCTTGACAGTCACTCCTTCTGCCGCCTGCCGCCATGTTCCTCTGTTGCTGACCCAGGTGGCCCAACTCCCTGGTCAATCTTGTTTGCCACTGTTAAGTGTTTCTTCCCTTTGGCCTTCCTGGGTGGGTCTGGGTGATGAGTCTGAGTCAGTAAGTCCAGATCAATCTGGGATGTCTGTGTTCCCAGCCGGTACTGGAATGCGGTGCCTGCCCGCCCGCCCCCTCAGTCTTTGATATTGGGAATGATTTTCAAGGAGGCTGGAAGGTCAGACATTATTTATTTTTGCTCTGGGTTGGCTCCATGCAGTCACCGCTCTGCAGAAGTCAATCAGGGCTCTTGATAATTCTGTTTAGGTGGCATGTATTTAGGCATTTAAAGTGAGTTGAGCGTCTGTTTTGCTATGCCTTTCACATTCTCTTTGAGAAAGCAATGCTTGTTCCAGGCAACTTTGGTGACATGTTTTAACTTTGGTTTCTTCTCTTTCCCGAGCTGAGAGTTTGAAAGTTGAGGAATTCTTTCTACTCGTATTACCTGTTTGTCAGCAATTCACTGGAGTTGTTTTTATTTAACGCTGAGCGAGTGCCGGGAGGTGGAAGCACAAACATGTTTTCGTGAAGAGGACAAAGAAACCACCATCGGGCCTGCCCTGTGGAGGAGCTGCGCCTCAGATGTGTGAGCGTCAAGGGACACAGCCTGGGCACACGGAGTGCCCTGCTGCTCCTGGCCTCTCCACGCCCGGAGACACCGCTGTCTTTCTTTCCCAATGACCCAGTGTTTGTATCGTTATTGCAAAATTATCATCTGTGGATTGAAGCGTGGGTCAGCGAGCCTCTCCACGGGGCAAGCTGTAATTTAGAAGGAAACTAATTTATTTGAAGTCGGTGTAGGCGGCACAGGAAGACTCGTTTAAGTCAGTCAGGGCAGTTTTTAAGTCTTAGACAGGCTCCCCCTTGGCATTCCATTTTGGATCCTTTGTCAAAGAATGACCTAGCGCAACACAAGCGTGTGTGTGTGTGTGTGTGTGTGTGTGTCCTGCAGATGTTGTCTATTCTGTTAAAGAAAAAAATAAAGAAGAAGGACTTAATTACACTGTAAGGCCACACTGTTTCTTTTTTTTTCTCCTAAAAAGTAGAGGTGCAAGCCGGGCGAGGTGGCGCATACCTGTAATCCAAGCAACTTGGGAGGCTGAGGCAGGAGGATCGCGAGTTCAAAGGCAGCCTCAGCAACTTAGTGAGCCCCTAAGAAACTCAGGGGGACCCTGTCTCAAATTGTGGATGGAGATCGGAAGAGGGGGGCTGGGGACGGGGGGGGAGGGCCCCTGGGTTCAATCCCCAAGCCCCAGTACAAAAAAAAAAAAAAAAAAGGTGCAGAAGGACCTGGATTCTGTAACCCATGGCGGATGGCAAACTGGTGGAGGTGGATTTGAACTCGTCTATCTAAACCTTTCTGCCTTGGTTCTGACTTCTGGCCTAATCCTTGCCTTCTTGGGCAAGAGCTTCTGGGGACCCCAGCTTGGGGGTGGGCTTAGGAGCCTGGATCACTCCGGGGTGCTTCCCCTCAGGGCCCCTTCCAGCCTGTGAGGGGAGCCGGAGCCTCTGGAAGCCAGGCTGTGTCCTTAAGTTTCAAACTTGGTCTTGCTTGTATTGCGTGGGACACCACCGCTGTCTCCATGCCTGACAGCTGTAAATCACCCTTCGCGGGTGTTAAATGGGCCTGTTCTTCCACACGCGTGCCTGGCTGAGGGGTGGGCAGGGTGGAGCCCCCTGGCACCAGCCCTTGCCTGGTCAGAAGGACGGCCTTTGAAGGACTTTGTGTCCAGTACCCGAGCTCCTCAGGCCCAGCAGGGCCACCTCCGGGGACCTTTCCTGGCCCACAGGAGTTCTCGGTGGGCTGGTGAGGCCTGCGTGTGTCAGTGCTGCTCCCAGGATCCCCTGGCAGAGGGAGCCCACGTGGCAGCCACGGGCAGGCTCAGGCCTGTGTCCCGGGATCTGTGAGTGACCCCGGAGGAGGGGCTGGCCCTGAGGTTCCTGGTCCGTCAGGTACGGGTGCCTGTGTAATTTTGGTCCTCGGGTTGGCCAACAAGAAATACCTACCAGGGCTCCTATTTTTTAGTTAATAATTTCTTTTGATTTGCTTGATTTTTCTTTTTTAAAACATGAATCATTTGACATCAAAAAGAACCTGTGCATTGATTATTGTAATTAGAAAATGAATCACTTGCCCTAAGTGGAAGACGATGATAAAAATACACGCAGGGGCCTCAGAAGATGATGAAATCAGGGAGATTAAAGAGGAAGGAGAAGCCAGGCTGCCTGGTCGCCTCTGGGTGCGTCCGGGCTCTCGGGTGGCGTGACGGGAGCAGGACTTGGAGTTTGGGGGCTGCGTGGTGTCCGAGGGCCTCTCGTCCTGGAGACTTTGGAGGAGGCCCTGCAGTCTGCATGTGTATTTTGGAAGAGCCCCAGTGATGGGCCAGTTGGTGAAACCACCGCCTATTTTTGTTTTTATCTCTCACAAGAGAGGATGGGGAACTTCTCAGAGACCGGTTGCCAGTGTCCGACAGCAGCCTTGCAGGGGTCTCTTGCCCTCTCTGGCCGGGGGAAGAAGAGACGATTCATTCAACATTGATATTTCCTTTTATTCCGAAAGCTAATTTTTTTTTCCTGCCCCAGTTTTGGTGAAATTATGTATCACTTGCGATCATTCATTTTAAAAATTCCTGAGCTGTGTGGCGCACTTTCATGAAAATTCATTTAGATAAAATTAGATATTATTGTTTAATGAGGTGGCATTTCAATTTAGGCCCTGCATCAGGCATACACCAAGAGTTTTTTATGGAAGAGTTAGGTTCATTTGAGTAATAAAGGCTGAATCATGGGGGCTTTAATTCTTAATCGCCGTGAGGATTGTTATCCTGGGATGTGAGCTGTCTTAGTGGCATTCAATCAAGTGTCCACTTAGCCATGACTGGAAGTAATTGCTCCCAAGTGGGCCGCACGGTGACCCGTTAATACTCGCTTTGACCCCGTGACCTTGTCTGCCCCATTGTTTAGGATTTTATAGCAGGCGAGTCTGCATCTCCGTGGGGTCAAGTAGATATCTGGAGGTCAGACATTCTCTGATGATGGGCGAGTCCACGCTGAAGTCCAGGAGGAGCCGCCGGTCGTTGGCCGGCTGGGCTTTGTGGTTGAACACGAATAGTTTGGAAAATTGTCTTTGCAGCCTGCATGTAAACAGTTTAATATTTTACGGAAAGAAGTTCATCTTGTAAATTAGGTATGAATAATACATTTGTAATTACTCCTTGTGTCTTTAAACACTTGTGTCTTAATTGGCTTTCTTTTTTTTTTTTTTTTTTTTTTTTATAAATGTATTTGCATTCTTTAGCAAGTGGAAGTGAACGCCTGTAGAAACCTGGTGGAGTTGGGCTGGAGCATTCTGGGCTTTCCTGGTCCTGCAGAGATGGAGAACTTGTGGGGTATCTGAAAGGCATGTCAAGTCTCTCTCTCTCTCTTCTTTTTTCTTTAAGGAAATGGGATGGAACCAAGGCTTTGCACATGCCAGGAGAGTGCCCTTCCCCTGAGCCCTGTGCCCTGCCTTCCTGTGTCCACGACACCTTTCAAAAATTTCTCTATAGCTGGACATGGTGACCCATACCTGTAATCCCAGTGGCTCGGGAGGCTGAGGCAGGAGGATCATGAGTTCAAAGCCAGCCTCAGACACTTAGCGAGGCTTTAAGCAACTTAGTGAGACCCCGTCTCTAATCAACTATAAAAAAGGGCTGGGGATGTGGCTCAGTGGTTAAGCGCCCCTGGTTTAGTCTGTGTACAAAAAAGAAAGAAAGAAAAAAAAAGAAAACCAAAAAAACAAAGAAGTTCCCCTGTGTACTTGCTGAGTGGAGTTTGCTTCCTGTTTTCTTGTCTCTGCTTGCTGCTATTTCATGTCCCCATGTTATTTCATGTTGCTCTATAATACGTTTTTCCCCACCAGTAAGAGGGATGCACCCCTTCCGGTGATGGACTTGGTTGTCCGAGTCAGCTGCTCAGCTCTGGGTGACCTGAGCCGGTGTCCTCCTCTGGATTCAGCAGAAGCATCAGATGGGTGTGTGGGGGGAAGCAGCTGAGCTTGACAGGTGGCCCGGTCCAGCAGGGTCCCTCCCACATGTGGCCCTGCAGCCCCACTGCCCGTGCCCCGCCCCTGTATCTTGCTCGCGATGCTTCACCCAGTGATTTTCCTACGCGTGGTTGTTTGAGAAGCTGCAGCTAGAAAACAGCACCAGGGAAACAGGCCATCGGAAAGGTCAGCCAGTGGTGACTTCAAGCTGTCACCTGGGGGACTTGGGCCGTCAGCCCCAAGTAAAATATTCATCTTATAAAGAAAAATCGTGGCACTTCCCTAATGTAACACAATAATATATCGGCCTCTTGATGCTGCTTGTTGATCTGAGGTTAAAATATATATGTACACTTTGTCTTTGGAGAAAACCTTCATGGTTAAAAAATTAAGGTTTGCTTTAGTCTTAAAGGTTAGTGAGCTCTTGTCTTGGGATGGCAGTGTCATGCTGTAGTGTTTGGACCCTCTTTTGTGGGCCTGTTGGTTTCTGAATTAAGCATAGTACCATCCAATGCCAGACGGGCGGGGTGGGTGTCGGTCACAACATCTGTCCTCGCTGCTGCGCGTGCTGTGGGCGCAGGTACTCAGTCCTGAAGGTGCGTGTGTATGAACAGACCCCTACAAAGGCAGAGAGGCCTTTCCAAGCCGTGCACCATGGTGCAGACTCCCAGGGTTGTGGGAGGGAAATACGGTGACTGGCAGCCTCTTTGGGACACTGCAAACTCCTAGATTACTTGTGGTTTGGTAGGCTGTGTCTATTGATAGCATCATTTTCTGGCAAAGCTGTGTTTTGGCAATTGCAATGATGTAATGCAAATAAACCATCTGAAAAATCAGCATGGCACAGGAAACGAGTGAGGGCACATTCGGTCTCATTTCAGGGTTGGAGAAACTGCACGGTTTGCGACAGGTACCTCGTCTCCTTACTATTATTGTTGACGGATGAAATAAATATGCTTTTTTTTTTTCTCCATTTATTTTCCAAGTAGCTACTAAGTTGTCATGACTGCATACGTATAAATTTGCTTGAACCTAATGAATTAATAAGTAGAATTGTTAGACATTTCTGTGGCTGGGCTTGGGCTGGGAAGGAATGCCTTGAAAAAATTGCTGAAACCGGGCTGGGGATGTAGCTCAGTTGGTAGAGTGCCTGCCTTGCATGCACAAGGCCCTGGGTTCAATCCCCAGCACCGCAAAAAAAAAAAAAAAAAAAAAAAAAATTGCTGAAAACCTCTAAATAGGGTGTCAGGAAAGTTCCAGAACTTCGGGCACAGACTCAAGGAAATGCATCCATAGTAAAACAGAAGACGCAGGTGAACTGAATGGAGAAAATCAGACTGTTGTCCACTCAGCCACGCAGACAGCCACACTTAAGTCCATATAAAATCACAGATCACAAGCCCGTGTAGGCCGTTCCGACTCGGGGTGTTTCTACGTAAGCTTTTCCAGCTTTAGGATCCAGTGGAGGGGATACGTCAGTAGGAAACAGACAGGAATTCTGAATTCTGATCTTTGCAGGCCGTTGATGTGAGGTCCAGTCCCCTTGATGCTGGGCACTGGCCGGCGCAGCTCCCAGGGGCTCCTGAGGGTGACCCTGACGCACTGCATGGCCGGAGGCAGGGCTGTGAGGTTCACAGGGTCAGTGCAATATCTTCAGCGTAGAGAGGGTCACAAGCTGAAGGCCTCCTTGTCCTTGTATCCATGCACCTGCTCCAAGTAGCAGAAATCAAAACCAACGAATTGAGGAAGAAAAGGCAGTTAAGAATAAGGGCGCCCAGGGGCCCCAGACACAGGAAAGACCAGGAGCTGAGGTCCAGGGAGGCTTCTCAGACCCTCTGGTCCTTCCTTTCTTCCTGCCAAGGTTGCTCTGTGCTTGGAACCCTAACCTGGCTTTGGTGGGAAATGGAGTCTCCCTGGGGATCCTCTCCCAAGACCAGCTCTCTCATGTGCCCTAGGGCACTGCCCAGCTTCAGCTCCCGGTCTCTGCCCGGTGCCCAGGCTGTGTTAGCTGGGCACTGGGAAGGCCTCTGCCACCTCTCTGTCCTGTGTGGTCAGTGCCTGGCACCTCCTGCAGGGGGAAAGGTAGCTCGCTCCTGAAGCTGCTGTCCCTCCCTCCCACACCCCTGCCGAAACCATACAAGTTCACTGACTCACCTCTCTGGAGGCCGGACCTCCAAGGTGAAGGTGCCACAGGGGTGTCCTTCCCAGCTGTGAAGGAGGCTGCTCCGCGCCTTTTCCTGCTCCTGGTGGCTTTTGGGTTGGTGCTTGGCCTCCATCTTCATGTGATGTGTGTCTGTGTCCCCTTTCCCTTTTATAAGGATCTGGGCCCCCTGCTTCAGCCTGACCTCACCTCCAACAGGTGCATCGATAGCGATGGTGTCCAGGTGAAGGCACGGCCTGACCCACCTTCTCTTCTGTTTGCGTGGCTAGGGTCAGGGAGACGATAGGTGTGGGCACTGCTGCTCCTGGAGAAGCAACCTGCAGATCCCTTGGGAACCTGGGAGGGAAGCCAGGCACCAGGCCTGCTGGGGTCCCTCCTGGTTTTGGTGGGCCCAGTCCAGCCGAGACCACCACATCCTCCCCCCCACACACACACACACCAGTGTGTAGGGGTCGCAGGGCCTGGTTCCTCATGGTCCCGTTCATGATGGACAGGGGCTGCCACTGGCCCAGAGATTCTGATCCGCCTGTGTGTTCAAGCCTCTCTGAATCAGTTGCTGGTAACTCTCGCAGCCACTCTGGGGGGTGACCAGTGCCCTTCCTGTCTTGGCCAGAGGACACCCAGGATCAGCAAAGTTACTCCTCTTGCTTAAGGCCACTCAGGATGGAAAGAGCCTTCCCGAGTCCACAGCCTGTTTTCTTTCTGTCTCGGGCTTGCTAAGAACCCCAATCTCCTAGCTGCTCTTAGAAAACACCCTCCCAGGAAAAGGAGTCTGCTGGTATTTCCTGTCTCCGGGTCTGTCTGTCTGTTTCTTCTTTTATGCAGAGTAGTGTTTACCCTGAGAAATAGGAATATTGTAGAAAAGTGAGTCTCTCCAGATTGCACGTGCCAGCCTGGACAGACGAGCCCGGGACCCTGGCTCTGCTTTGGGCCCCTGCCCACCGAGCAGCGTTTGGTGCGGAGCCTCCCTGGCTTCGGTGCCAGGTCCAGGGTTTGCTTTCAGTTCCTGGTGTGTGGCGTTGGGACTGTTTGTGGGTGGCTGTTTTTTATTTTGGTTTTGTTATCTGCCCTTGTAGCAGTAACTCTGGCATCCTTTCTTGCTGCTCAGATGTTCTGTGGCTTTCAAGAGAAGAGATTTGAAATTGTACCAAGTCAGAGGGCTTTGTAAAAAGTTTCACGTCTTGGAACCAAGTCTGAGCAGTTCTGGGCCAGTGGCGATGTGTTAAAGTGTCCCAGGGCCTTTGCACGTGCAGTTCCCCCTGCCGAGAGCTGGGGATCTGAACTCTGAGGCCAGCAGGGGCCAGCACACCACCTCGCCCTGTTTTTATGGGAGAAACGTTCGCTTCGTGTGGCCAAATCTCCTCTCTTGTATCTTCCAAAGAAATCAGAAAACTCAAATGAAAAAATGTTTAATCTTGATTATGATGTGTTAGAAACTGAAGAAAAACAAAGTCTATCTAGTCCGGCCCAAGGCAAATAGAGGTTTGGACCACCTCTGGCTCTCGGGTCATTGGCTTGTGGTTTGAAGCCTAGCACAGGGCCCTGCCTGGGATCACCTTCTTCTTGTTCCAAATGACATGCCCAAGTGGCCCTCCTGGGTGCCAGCTGCATCCCTCAGGAGGCTTCCTGGGCAGCCGTCCTGTCCCGGACGACACCAGCCTGTGCGGGATCTGTGTGTTTGGATTGTCTGCGACCGTCTCTGCGCCCCAGGGCTGTGGCTCCTTCCACGCCTTGCCCGTGGTTGTGGCCCGCGGCAGATGCCCTGATGCCCAGCCCAGAGGGCGTCGGGTGGGAGCCGGGAGCCGGGCCTGCTTCTCACCTGGAGTGATGCTCTCCCTGTCTCATTTGCATACACTGCCTGGCGTGGGTGCACGAGTCAGGTCATCCCTTTGTTCTCGGATGGCAACTGTCATTGTTGATTACGCCTTGTGACTTTACCTGAGTTGCTTTAGAGAGAAAAAAAATAATAAATGTCACAGAAATTTCAATTGACTTGTCAATGTCAACCTGTTTTGGCTCCTAGAGGCTGAGTGGAGGCAGGAGACCGCGGCTGCTGAGACGCCGTGTGCTCTGCTCTTGGGGATGCGGGACTTACTCATTCCTTGGCCGGGACGCTTTGATCCGCAGCCATTCTCTCCAGGGCAGTCTCCCCCCGACATTTTTAGGGTGACTGGAAGAGCATTTTGTTGCTGTCCTGGGAAAGGTGGAGGAAAGGCCCCTTCTGTCCTGGGAAAGGCGTCCCCAAACCCACTAACCTCAGTGACAGACAGGGCCGATTTCCAGCGAGTCGCCAAGTGGCTCTCATCCGCGGTCCTTCTGCAAGGGTCCCGTGCCGAGACTGCCTTCCCTCCACCCGGGAAGGGGCACTAAGGGGTCGGCCAGTTCCCTGCTGGGCAGCCGCTCTGCCCGCCTGCGAGGGGAGTGGATACGTCTCTGAAACACGCCAGCGCTTTTCCGTCATTGGAAAGGAATGCGAAATGATCTATTTTTCAAAAAGGTGTAGAAATTGATGAGGCAAACAGAAGTCTACAAGTGGTTCATTTATAGGTTAGGAGAGAGAAGTTTCGTGTTCAGACGCCCCTTCTAACATGAAGACGTGCCCCGAGGGGGTCGCCGGAGGCATGGGGTTAATTGGCAGGGCTGCGTGTGTTCCTGTGTCTCTTTTCCGTCCCTCCTTTCTGTTTTTCCTTTTTCTTTTAATTTTTTTTTCTGTAGAAGTTTATCTAATTCTAATGCTAAGTGAGAGGACTACCTAGCTGTCGGAAAACCCCGTCCTGAGGATGTTTTGGCGTGCTCGGGTCCCATTGAACACGGTCCCTTGGTGGAGAGCTCACCCTCAGCAGGGCCGGGCCTGTGAGAGCTGTCTGGACCTTGGAGACAGGAGATCCCATCAACCTGATCTCCTTCTTAGAGATCTGGCTGCAGATGAGCATCTTGTAGTTTAAAGCACTTTCTAACAATACCCTCCTTGGTTTCACAGGGTGGGAAGGGTTCAGGCTTGGGCTTTTGTCCCTGAGACATTGATGTCTGAAGCTGTTTTTCTTTTTTCTCTTTTTTAAGCTAGAGTCGATTCAAAGTTACAGTGTTAGGATCTGTTGCTTGGAGCCAGCAGTGCTGTGGGAGCCACGCCGGGCAGCTGGCGAGGAGGGGTGAGCCAGTAGGAGAGGTGGGACCTTGTGAAAGGTGCTTCCCCAGGGCATTCCCACGTGGTCAGCAGCAAGCCAGGAGGCCCTGTGCCTGGGCGTCCAGGATGGGAGAAGAGAAGTTCGAGGCACGTGCTCTGCTGGCATGGAGTAGGACCTTGACCCTAACCCTCTGGAAGTGACAGGGCCCGACTGTGAGGCTATACTTTTTCTGAGTCTCTTCATGAACACAGTTGCCCTCATGTGGTGGGTGTCCCCAGCCCTCCAAGCAGGTGACACCTCTGTGCACTTGTCCGTATTAGGTGGCCTCCTTCACGTGGGCAGAAGCCTTTCCTGCTCTCTCTTCTCCTTACGTCCCCTGACGCTTTGTGTGGAGTCTGGTATTTATAGAAGTTCACTGAGTGTTTGTAGAATTGCTCAGGGAAATGGAAGGTGTAGAGCTTAGGTCATGCTGGCTGCTGTAACAAATAAACCCAGAATGTTAAATGGTTCAGACCCGGGGATGCTGCTCTCCTCGCTGGTAGGGCCTCTCTTCCAAGCACAGGTTCAGGCTCCCCTTCTTCTGTCTCATCTGTCACCTTCTGCCTGTGGCTCCAAGCACAGAACGGAGGAAACCAACGACGATCCCATAAGCAGCGTTTTACGGGCTCGTCTTGGAACTAGTGTCTGTCAGCTCTGTAAACAGGTGAAAGGTGTTCAGAGAGGGGGCACAGAGGCCAGAAATCATCTGTGACTCTCTCTCATGGAACTCAACTAGAATTAGCCAGAGGGCAGGGGGAGGGTTTTCTATCCTGTTACCTCCTGTGTCGTTTCTCACATTTCTGAGCAAATAACTAGAGTGGGAATATTTTTTTGGTTGACCTTGAGCTTGAGTTTTCCCATCTGTGGAAGAAGTCTGTTTGCCTAACAAGGGTAGAAATTTGGAGCTGGGAAATCTCATTGCTGCCGGTGATCTGATGAGATCATCTGGTCCAGCTGGCTGTTTCTATTCATTAATTAAGTGTCGTCTTCAGGAGACGCATGTGCTCAGATGAAATGCAAAAAAAAAAAAAAAAAAGAAAGAAAAAGAAAAAGAGGAAGACTGAAAATGCCCGGCAAGTTCTCTGTGGTTCCCCCGAGTGATCACTGATTGAGAGGAGCAGAACGCTCTCCTGGGGGTTATTACTCTAGTCTTCTCTCACACCCTTGGTAAATAGCTGGTTACAGAGTCAACTGGAAGATTCCAGGTAGCATTCAGTGCTCCTGATGCTCCTGGAGAGCAGATATGGACACCACCCACCAGGGGAGGGTGGCCAGAGGGAAGATGAAGCGCCCTCCAGGCAGGTGGCAGATCTGGGCCCTTCACCTAAGCACTGTCACCTTTGCAGTGACCCTGAGAGTGTGTTCTTCCATCTGACAGCAGGGTAGGTAGCTTGTCTGCAGTGACGCAACCCAGGGCAGCTCCCGAATGGAGCCCGCAGCCTGCCGAGGCGTGGCTGGGAGGGAGGCTCTGGGTCCTCTGAGGACTCCTACCTGCCTCGGGGAGCACTGATAGCAGAGCTCCGAGCTTGAGGAATTGGGGACCAATGTCTGGACAAAGCTTCTCGATTTGATTGGCCAGGCTGCTCTCGTGGTGATAAAGGCACTTACACTGACAATTCCAATAGGCGTTTCCCGACGTGACCGCGGTGGTGTGGACCACCACTTGATGATCCCTGTTGCTGGTTTAGCTGCCGAACCCCAGAACCAAGCCACAGGGGACAAACGCATCTCACCTGGTTACTTATTTGACTCATGTCACCCGTGACTACACAGCACGTCCGTCATTTGAGAAGCATTTGGTTATTGCCTCCTCTTGGATGCAGCGAGTCTCCAGCAAGGTGGACTTGGACTTGCGGATGGGTTGTGATTGTCCTCTGGTTTGCATACCTTGTCTGGAATTCTCTGTTTCTGGTAGATCACCTTCAGAGTAGCTTAATATTTTTAGCAAAATAGGACATAGTATCTGGATCCTCCTTTCTTTTTTTTTTTGGATCCTCCTTTCTGACCATGGAAAGCTTTGCAGGAAAGCATGGGTTATTTTCTCTGGACCATCCGGCATGGCGAACTTCATTTCCAGATTGAGAAGCTGGGTTTTTCTCATAGCAATGGTGCAGCTATTTGAAACTCAGAGTCAGCTCTAACAGGCCAGGCATGCTGGGGGTCGGGTGGGTGCTTCATGCGTATTTGTGGATGAATAATGGATAGATGAACAGGAGGGTCTTTTCTGGTTAATATCATTTTCTAGGAAATAAGTGGGGCAATGTATTTTAGGAGTGAGATCAGTAGACAAAGCTCATTTTTCTTTTTGTTCTGATTTTACATTTCTACAAAAGTTGCAAAATGATACAAGGATTTCCCTGTACCTTTTTGCCAGGTGGACCGTGCTCACACTTGACGCCGTCCGTCATCCTGTCAGATAGGAGCATGTGTGTGCATGAAGGCATGTTTGCATATCATTTTCCTAAGTCCTTTAAGAGTGAGTTTGAAACCTTAGGCACCTTCACCCTAAAATACTTCTGTGTGCATTTATTTTGTAACGAGGCATCTGGTTGCATAACCGCAATACCGTGATCAAATCGGAGGCTTTGACAGTGATACAAGACTACTGTCTAAGTTTCCCCGTGTCCCAGTGAACTCTTTCAGAGCTGCCGTTTGGCCCAGGCCAGGGTCCAGTCCAGGAGCACACAGTACATTTAGTTGCTGCCTCTGTTTTATAAGTTTGAACATTTCATTAAACTAAATCTACGACACAGTCTCAAATGAATTACACTGGCCATTCTTCCAGTCCACTCTTTTGACTCCAGACAAAATAATTTTTAAACATTAGAGTCAGAGGGTATTCTCACCCCACTTTCCTTCCTTAAGAAGATGTTTTTCTGTTTATTTTTGCAGCTTTCTCTAGCGATCTGTCCTGGGACCCACTGGCTCAGTCATAGAATGTTTTCCTTGGTGTTGGGCCAGGAAAGGTGAGCTACTGAGCTCGCTCTTCCCAGGCTGACATTCCTGGGTGACTTTTTTCTCTTGGTCACCCAGCACAGCTGTCTCATTTCTCGTGTCCTCCTCCTCCCTCCCTCCCTCCCTGGACCTCTTTCATTTTACAGTGGGGCTTTGCAGTGACGTTAGATTGGCTCTGGCAAAGGCATTTTGATGACCCCTGTCTCTGATCATTACAGTCACTAATAAAAGCTTGGAAATGACTGTTCCCCTGCAAGCGTGGGTCCAGTGACTTGCGTGAGCTCAGCTGTATAAACATGCAGGTTTTTTTGTTGTTTTTTTTTTGCTGGGTAAATTGTGATCAAAGAGAAATGCCTATACCATTCAGTTGAACGTTTCTTTTAAATTTAATCACGCCTGAATGTAAAACAATAAGCAGAAATAAAATGGCATTGGAAATGTGAGCTTAAGATTCGGAAAGAGCAGAGGTGCCGTCGGGAGGGAGCGGGTTCTGCAGGGCGCATTGGCGGGTCCAATGCAGGAGGGCTGGGGTGGAGTGGAGGCTTGGGAGGGTCTGGAGGCTCGGGAGGGTCTGGCGACCCCCTGGTGCCGGGGAGAGCGGTGAGCGCCTGCACACGTGTGAACGGCACTTCTTGAGTTTAGACACGTCTTGGGACCAGATAGTGTCCTCGTCCGCAGGCTGTCGATTGGAAAGTTGGACTTCCTGGAAGAGAATGAGTTTCCCACTCTCTTGGGGCCCGCCTGCTGTGAGCCTGATTGATTTGAATTCAGTGACAGTTCTACCTACTAGACCTGTGTGTTCTCACGGTGGGGCTGGCGTCTCCTGTGGAGCCGGAAGGAAGATGGGTGCCTCTGTCTGAGCGGCCGGCACCGAACCCCTAGGCTGGGGATCTGAGCCACCGCAGGAATGTGGTTCTCGGGGTCCTGGAGGCTTGGGGGTCTGAGGTCCAGGGCCAGCAGGTTGGTGGGCAGGATCCCGTCCCTGCCGTAAGATGGCACTTGCAAGGCCGCATCTTCCAGGGGAGGAGCGCTTGGGGAGGACAAGGGACCAAAGGCCCGCCCCCTCCCTCAAGCCCTCTTACAGGCCCCAAGCCCACTCAGGATGAGGGCGTCCCGGCCTGACCCCTGCTTGAAAGATTGTGTTTTAATGCTCTGATTGGCAGTGCCTGGAGTTAGGAGGCGACCTTTCCCAAGTCAGCGAAGTGCCGTCTTGGCCCGGCTGGAGGTGAGGAAGGGGAGGGATTCTGCGCTGTCCCAGCCTGGCGGGCAGAAGCGTGGAGCTGTTCCCTTGGGTCGGCCTTGTGGGTCCAGGGCAGACATGCCTGCATTGCTCTTCGCCCCTTCAGAACGCCCACTCCTCTGGGCTGGGGTGAGCTGGGGTGAAGGGGTCAGTCAGTCATCGAGTCAACAGAGGTTTACCCGGTGCCTTGGGCTCCACGCTATTCTGGGCACAGAGACAAACCAGTGAAGAAAGCCCACGGAGACCCTGGCCTGGGCGCCCACCTCTGGGGAGAGAGGAAGGATGGAGGTGGACGTGAGCGGGCAGTTGTGGCTTGGTTGTGTCCAGGAGGAGAGAGCCTGCGCGTGGCTGTCTGAGCTGAGGAGGGTCAGCGTGTTCTCTCGGGACCCTGTCCAGGTCCAGGTAGGCCTCTTTAAACAAGGTGCCATTTAAGCCAAGACTTGACGGAGGTGTGGGAGTGGGTCCTGTGGAACCTTCCAGCCAGGGGCGTCACTGCAAAGGCCCTCTGGGGGGGACATGCCTGGGAGACCGAGGGTGGTCAGGGGGCCGCGGGCAGGAGATGCTCGGCGAGCCTCCGGCCACACCCTGCTGCCTTCGGAGGCCTTGGGCTGGCTTAGGTTGTGACAGAATGCCTCCTGCTCCTCTGCAGGGAACGGATTGTGGGTGGGGGCAGGGGACCTTCCAGGGAGCTTGTGCCCCGCCCTGCAGGGGAGGGACAATGGCCACTTGGCGTGGAGTTGGAGTAAGGGGGATTCCTGGTTATGTTTTAGACCTTGTCTGGGGGCACGTTCTGTGGACGTCCTAATGAAAGAGAAGCGGGACTTCAGAGGAAGATGCGAGTCACCATCGCTCAAAGGTCCAAGTGGGTAGGAGGCTGGCGGGTCTGGACTGTGCCCCTGGGGCTGTGGGTGGAGCCCCCTTAGGGGACAGCTGGGGCCTAGGTGTGCCTGAGATGCTCATGTCCCAGAGGACAGGCGTGGAGCAGGGACAGGCCCAGGCCTGAGTTAAGGGCAGAATATGGCCGGGAGCCCCCGCAGTGGACAGGCCTGTTAACTGTGGCTGACCGTTAGCTTGAAGTTGACCTGCTGGCTGCTCAGAGACCCTTGAGACAGGATATTGGCTCAGTCCTTAGGCCCGTGGCCTTGTCCTGCCTCAGCTCCTGACTCTGCAGGGCTGGACCTCTGCTTCCCGCACCCCAGGAATCCCCGAGAGTCACAGACAGCTGGAGGCAGCACCTCGCTGGTGGAGAGCGTCTCTGGCCCTTGGCATGGGAGGAGCACACAGGCTGCTCAGGAGTCCCTCCGAGGCTGCGGCTCCTGGTCCAGTCTTCCTGCTGCACTGGGCTGTGCCCAGCGCTGTTTCAAGTGGCACTTGAAGATGGACAGTCCAGCACTTTGGGCTTTCCTGTGACTTCATCCATGTTCAGTGTGCAGGTAAAGTTGAATCGCTTCTGGACGTGAGAGGACAGCTGTTGATTTTCTCCCTTACACGTGTCCTCCTTGAGTGTCTCAGTGGGTGAAGGAGACTCTCCAGGTCACGGAGAGAGGACCTGGCAGGGCGCGGTACCCAGGGAAGGGTTCCTCTCCTCCCTGCCTCCGGTGGGGACAGCTTCTGCCTCCGGTGGGGGCAGCTCCTTTGTTGGAGGTGTCTCTGCTCCTGGATTTTCTGTGCTCTGCTGCCTGTTCCAACCCAAGAAAAGAGGTCACTTTAGGGGCCACCTACGGACTTCTCTCTCGCCTCTGAGGCACCACTGGGAGGCATCGTAGCACAGTTTGAACTGGGTGCATCTGGTGGCTTCCTGACTTAGTCACTCTGTGATCTGAGCAGGTGACAGAACCTCTCAGAGCCCCAGTTTCCTTGTTTGGAAACGATACGGGCTCACCTCGGAGCATTGTCACGAGGAACCACGTGGGAAATTCCACGTCGAGGGCCCAGTGCTGCGTCTGACACACGGTGAAGTGCTGAGGTCCCAGCAGCTCTCGTCACCCCTGGCTGTTCCCCCAGCAGATCCTCCAGCAGATCCCCGAGCCTTTGGGCCAGACTTGGGGAGATTAATTCAGTTCCAAAAAAGATGCGCTGATTGGATGATCGCGTGTTCGTGTTTACATCTCTCTGAACTTGCACGGCTTTGAAATCGACACGTCTGTATATCTGTCCATTTACATTTCTCCTTTAAAAATCTGGAAGAATGATATTTTCCAAGTTGCTGAACCATGGAGAATTTGTTTTTCACAAAAATATCACTGTAAGGAGCACCCATGGGCCGTCGAGGTGGAGAAAGACGTCCAGGGAAAACCTGAAGGGGAACCTGGAGCTCCTGGGGCTCCCAGGAGCAGAGCAGGCTGAAGCCGGCGGTGGTGCAGATCTGACCAGCAGCCTTCGCAGGCATGAAGGGAGGCGGGCACGGACTGGGCCCTTTGGGGTTGGAGTCACTAATTTTTGGTGAGTCCACAACTTGTGGCGTAGCTTATCAGCAGCTTCCCAGAGCCTGGCCCTGCTGGAGCCCCGGCCGGCCGAGGAAGCCCAGCACCCTGTGAGGGATTCACAGTGAATTCCACACACATGAATTATGACAGCCGGGCTCTGCTGTGGTTTGTTGTGTCTGGTCTGGTTCCTACTTTTAAAGTCGCAGTTGCGTTGGGTCATTTGAAGCTTATTTGCACAGTCTGGCCAAGCCAGCGGGGTCCCCGGGCTCTGCAGGGGACATCAACTGCCTGCCTTGAAGTTGGAGGGCTGAGCAGATAAGCATTGCAGGGCTCCTTGCATCATGCGAGAGAACTTATGGGCTTATTTAACATACACTGTTCGACTTAATTTAGATATTTAATGGAAAGAGAAGCCTTTTATTATCACCGAAGGAAAGAACTGCCAAACATTGGAAGGCTCCGTTGAAATATTATAACGGATGCGCATAGTGCAAATGGATTTCACTGCCTTACATAATGGGGTGTTTTAATAATAGTTGTTTCTTTAAATTTAGCACATGGCTCTCAGACATTTGCACTTTGTAAATTATATTGCCGTGGTTCAAGAAACTCCATTTTTTAAAAAAATTTGGTGTAATGAAGTACGGACTGATTTTTTTTAAATGACCTTCAGCTCTGATTTATGTTTATTTCGTGAGCCCAGCTTGGGGAGTCCGTTCCCAGGAACTGGCGCTTTCCATCCCGTCCTTGTGCCGACGTGAATATGAGCAATGGCAGGGCCAGCCGACCTCATGGTCCAAAGCATCGTTGAACGCGTCACTCAGTGGGCATTGGTCCCTCGGCGGATCTGTGGCCGGGGGAGGGTGGTCACCTGCACATGGCTTGGGGAGGAGCCCTCTCGTGGCCCCTGTGTGCTTCTAACTTCCAGAGGAACTGGCGCCGGGGGCCAAAGCCCAGGGTCCACTGAGTGTCCTCTTGGTCTGGAGGGGAGGGGCATTTCTGGGTTGGGTTGTGGTCCCCTCCCAGCAAATGATGGTGAAGCCCTAACCCCCAGCTTTTCAGGATGCCACTGTATGTGGGGACAGGGTCTTCAAGTGACAGATGGAATGAGATCGTTAGAGTGGACCCTAATCTAGTGTGACTGGTGCTTTACAAGGAGGGAGGGGAGAAGAGGACCTCACAGGAAGGAAGACCAGGTGGGCACCCAGGAGGAGACGCCGTCTTCCAGCCACGAGGGGGGCTCCGAGGACTCCAGCCCTGCCGACACCCTGACTTGGACTTCCAGGCTGCAGAACCAAGAGAGTGGCTCTGTCCTTCCAGCCAGTGGGTTGGGGCTCTGGCAGCCCTCGCAGCCTTGCTCGGGAGCAAATCAGAATTGCACAGGGTGGGCCTGGGAGGGGTCTGCTCCGTATTGCAGCACGGAGCTTTCCTGTGGAGAGGATGGCAGGGGACCCCGTGCAGGGCAGGGCCTGCAGAGCCGCACTGGGGATGCCGGGATGATGCTCATGGGCCACCTGGATTGCCACCTCAGCCTGGGCTGCTGGGGCGGCCGAGGGTCCTCATACATTTCCTTTGAGTCCTCACTGTGAGCTGGGGATGTGGCTCAGTGGCCGAGTGCCCCTGGGTTCAATCCCCAGCACCAAAAAAAAAAAAAAAATCTTATCCTCTGGAAAAAATCGCTGCTCCTGTTTTTCTGCCTGCCGTCCTCATCTCTTTTTTCCTCATCGGGAAAATGTACTTGGTGAGGCTGTAAATACATTGGTACCTTTGGGAGGGGTGGTTTTGCTCAGAAAAGAGCAAGGGCTTTGGCATAAATGTGGATTTTAATTCTTGTTTCTTCCTGCTCGCTGTGTGATTTTTGGACAAGTTATTTCGTTTCTCTGTTGCTATTTTCTCTCTTAAAACGGGGATCCTAGAACTGACTTCACTGGGTTTTGCAATAGTCCAGGGTATGTAATGCAGCGGCTGGCACGGTAAGTACTCTACCACAACTTTAAAAAGAATCGATTTTTGTCACACGTTCTCGTTACTTAGCAACCTATCATTCAACAAACGTTTGGTAACCAAGTGTGATTTTGGGATCAGGTGTCCTTCCACGTCCTTGTTTATTTTTACAACATCTTTTAATGGCTGCATAGTATTTCAAGTATTTAGTTTTTAGAAGACGTTTATTTTTCTCAGATTTTATGTGCTGTGGTGTATTTCTTCATAACCACTTAGCTGAATTTCCCTCAGTGATGACTATTTCATGAGGCTACACCCATCCCAGAGGGGCGAGCAAGAATCCAAGGCTTTCTGTCCACTGAAGCTCTGCTCAGCTACCTCTCAGAGAAGTGCCCATTTCTGTCGGTGAAATTTCACTCATTTTTTTTTTTTTTTTTTTTTGAACCAGGGATTGAACCCAGGGGCTCTTGGCCACTGAGCCACATCCCCAGCCCTATTTTGTATTTTATTTAGAGACAGGGTCT
>JAJEJO010002353.1:184167-196598 GCA_020662805.1 Glaucomys volans
GGCCTCGCTAAGTTGCTGAGGCTGGCTTTGAACTCGAGATCCTCCTGACTCAGCCTCCCAAGACGCTTGGATTACAGGCGTGCGCCACCATGCCCGGCTACTTCACTCATTTTTTACCTTGGTGGGCACAAAAGGAAACTAGCACTTGATCGTGTTCTGTGGGGTCACTGACCCAAATCTGGTGCCATGAAGAACAGGCAGCGGCTCTCAGACCTGAGAACAGAGCTGCTTTCTGTGTGGTCCTCACCTGAGCAGCTCCTGAGTGTGGCCACTCTGTCCTGTGGCCAGGTCCCGCATGTATGAGCCGCCACAAACTCTTTCCATCAAGGAAACTGAGGCCCAGAGAGCCCCAGTACCTTGGCCCGGGTGTGGCACAGCTAGGATCTGACCCCTGCCCCTGCCCATGCCGGCTGGCTGGGCTGCAGCCCCCAGGAGAGAGTGCAGGCTGGGATGTGGTGCTGGAAGATCTGGTTCCCTTCTCCGGAACATGCAGCCGCTATTGTCTGTAGAATTCATGTGGCAATTAATTATGTGCTCCTCTGACACGGCTCTCATTGCCGGCCCGAAAAGTGCTGCAGTCATAGTCATTTAACCTCCGGTGCTGAGGAGAGACTGGGCCTGATACCCCAGCCTGCTCCCCAGAAGTGCCTGAGGAGGTGGAGTGGGCTTGGGAGGCTCGCTTAGTTCTGCAGGGCTCTGGTGGGGGGCAGAAGCTCATCCTTCCCCTTGTGCGTGTGTCTGCGGGGCTGGAGACGGGGACGAGGGCTGGGGACAGGGATGGGGGCTGGGGACGGGAGCCGGGGCCTCTTGCATGCTGGGCGAGTGCTCTGCCAAAGAGCCACACCCCAACCTGATAATTTCGTCCCTTAGATTTTGGACAGGTGCCTTTGTGGAGGGGAAGGGGCAGGAGAGGAAGAGGGGACAGTGCCTGTGGTTCCTCAGAGGCAATGGGAGGACCAGCAGGAGTCTGAGAGGACCAGGAGGCACGCCTGCCTCGTGGCCAGAGTGGAGGAGTTTGGGGCGCCTGGCTGCAGCATGGCGCCCCCTCTGGGTGCCCATTCTCAGTGGAGAGGCCCCACAGCACCTCCCCTCGGCGTGCTCATGAAGGCCCCTGCCTTTCCTAGTTCCCAGAATGCGGCCAGATTCAAGCAAGGAGCCATGGGATTTGGACCGGTGGGGACACCATGGAGCCGGTATGGAATTGCGCCTTGTCTTCCCAGCTGGCCTTTATCTTGGGGTGGGGGGTCTTTCCTGGCCTTCATGTCCTGCCGAGCATGCAGTGGCGTTCAGCAGAGGACACATGGCTGGGACTCTCCTCACCTCTCCAGCCTCGGTTTCCCCGACCTTAAGGCAGTGGGATTGTGGTGGGCTCAGGAGGGGCTGCGAGCACCCTGCAGAGGACAGGCATGCCGTGGACGAGGACGTGTGTGCCACCCACCCAAGTGGAAACCAGGGTGCCCCAGCTTCTCCCAGCAGACCGTTCACCCCCAGAGTCCCTGGTGGTGAGGTCCTGCTCGTGGCTCCCTGGGTCCTGAGACACCTCCAGCCCCCATCCCTCACCCCCTGGAATGTGCCCCCTGTTCTCGAAGCTCATGTGGCATGAGACATCGCACCAGAGGCCCCGTCTTGTTCTTATCTACTGACTCTTGTGCTTTTTAGTTCATCAGAACTGTCTGGAAATTCTTCTCCAGTCATTTCCTTAGTCATGCACTTTTTTGGTTTTAAAGATGGAGGAGAAAATACTGTGAGTGGCAGATTGGGTCAGCTTGGCTGGCTGGGTGTCCCTTTCCCTGTGAGTCACCTGTCTGTTCACACCAGGGAAGGCTCCTTGTGCCTGGTGACTCGCCACTGACCCACATCACATTGGTCACCATTTCTTTTCTGCTCCTTTGAAGTCGTGGGAGTTTGGGTTCCAGCCGGGGTATTCCGAGTCCCTCTGGGTATTGTCCCCATTGGCCCAGGTGGCCAGGAATTCCCAGCTGACCCCTGAAGAGCTCTGTCCCCTTTGACATGGGATGGTTAGAAAAGATGGTTCTGTGACATCATCTTTAGGTGGGGAAACCCAGGCCGGGAGGAGCTCGCTGACTCCGTCTCCTGGAAGCAGGTCTGCTTTGGAAGCCCAGTGTGTTTGGTGTCTCTGTGCTCCGGCGTGCCAGGTCCACCCTGGTCCCTCTGGAGCGGTTTCTGTGCTCTTCATGTCACCTCCTCTCTCACGTCCCCATGTAATTAAATAGCCGGTTTAGAGATCGGGGGTCACGCGACGGTATGGCAACCTTACCTGTTGCTGGTTTGCCTTTTATCTTAACTTGAGTGTGAGTTTAGAAGGTGATGTGGGGGTCAGGGTGTTATTTGGGGGTCAGGAGGTCATTTGTTTTGATAAAGAATTTGGTGAGCCGGGCATGGTGGCACACGCCTGTAATCCAAGCGACTTGGGAGGCTGAGTCAGGAGGATCTCGAGTTCAAAGCCAGCCTCAGCAACTTAGCAAGGCCCTAAGCAACTCAGTGAGACCCTGTCTCTAAATAAAATACAAAATAGGGCTGGGGATGTGGCTCAGTGGCCGAGTTTCCCTGAGTTCAATCCCTGGTTCCAAAAAAAGAATTTGGCCTCCAATTTTCCAATTTTGTTCTGCCTCCTCATTTGTGATTAACATCAGAGGCCTGTGCTAAAGTATCTTGTTTCTGGTTGGAATATTGGAATGCAGAGAACTCTCTAGAATAGAGACCAACGCAACTGTGATGGAGCCTCACACTCGGCTCCATGGAGTGACCCTCCTGGTGACTTCAGGTAGCCAGCGCGTTGAAGTCCTACTTCAGGGCTCCTTGGGTTCCTCAGAGACATTCATTCATTTATTGTTTTACGTGTTCTCTGAAGTTTTCCTTGTTTTTCTCCAGTTTCCAGTTAACAGAGGGCTTTTCATGTTTTGGATTGGAAGGTGTTGCCGTCGTCCCGATTGTCAAAGGTGCAGGAGGCGTTCTGTGAAGCAAGTGTCAGGACACCTGTCAATCACGAAATGGATACTGTGTCCTGGTTGTTTTTATTTCATTTTATTTTTTTAATTTCTGAAACATTGTTTCGTTCCCGGTGTTCGGTTGCACTGTGAAGGTTATGTAACCTTGCCTTTCCGGAGCCAGAAGTGCGCATTGCAGGGGTTCACGGGCCTCCCCGATGGCCTTGCAGCCACGGAAGGTTCCTGCTGGGGAAACTGAGGCTTCGTCTCAGCAGGTCCTCCCTGTTCTCACCCGGGGACAGCCTGGGTCACCTGCACCTGGTGCAGATCTTGGAATGCGCGGTGCTCACCTCCCCAGTGGGGAGGTGAGATAATGCCGTTTGTTTACCACAGGTGGTGGAAAATATGTTTTGAATTTAAAAGTGTGAAAAACAAGCGTGTCAGCTATCAAGAAAGCTCTCCCCTCACAGTAAACATGTTATGGAGCAAGACTCACAACAAAATGCTGGGTAGCGATAAGTCTGTCCAATCAGAGCAAAGTAAACATGTTTACCACACGGCCTTACAAAGAACCCAGATGGAGCCTGCTCTGCTCTCTTGCCTGTCCTTCCACAGAGCTGCCCAGGCTCCCGTGGGGACAGAGGACAGGGACGCCCCTTCCCTGCCAGCAGGTGGCCCGCCCTGCTCTCTGCCAGCCTCAGCAGACCCAGCTGCCCAGTGGGGTGGGAGGCGTGCCAGTCACTCCTCCTGTGAGCTGGAGGCTCAGGTGGAGTGTCCCCGGTGGGGTACTGGGACAGGGAGCTCTGCGGAACCGCAGCTGAGTCACTGCGATTCGCACAGAGCAGCTCGTCACAGATGGTGTGGGGACTCTTCTCGGCTCTCAGAAGAACCCCAGATTAGCGTCAGACACAATGGCCTTCTCTGTCCCCAGATGAGAGACAGGAATCATAACCTAGCCCCCGCCTCATGGAACCCTCCGGAAGGAACCCAGTGGCTCAAACAGGAAGTGAGTGGAAAGGACAAGGCCATCCTGAGCGCCACCAGGTGGGGTTTCCAGGGTCCCCGGTACCACACAGGGAGTCTTGGATGGTGTCATTCTTGGTACCACACAGGGAGTCTTGGATGGTGTCATTCTTGGTGGCACCGGCAGGTCCTGGGACAGGCCAGGAGCAGGCTCCATAGAAGCCACTTGCAGGAGGTGGCTCCTCAGCAGTGTGTGGGAGACATCTGGCTCGGGGTCTCAGGTGGCATCCTTCTGAGGGATGATGGCGGGCCTCGTATCTCGGCCGTGTCCTCAGGCGTGGTCACGGTCACAGCAGTAAGGGGTGCAGCTGGGATTGGCCCCAAGACCTGCAGCCCATGCCCTATTCTGCCTCCAAAGGGCCAGGAGCCTTCAGGATAGTGGGTTCCATCCCCGATACCAAAAAAATAAAAATAATAAAATAAAATAGACCCAAGGAGGGCTCAGCAGAGAGCCTGTGACATTTAGAAGTCCATGCCACTTGGGGGCAGGGGACCGAGTTACCCTTACTTGTGGTCAAGCTGTGGACACGGGCAGGCGACAGGTGCCCGCAGGACAGCCCTTGCTGCTCTGTGCCTGTGGCTGAGGGTGGACTCGGAGGCAGAGGGATTTAAAGGAAAAGGCGAGGCTCTGGATTCCTCCAGGGTGTGGACACGGGGACGCTGGGGATGAGGAGATGGCAGTTCCTCCACCAGAGCAGGGCTCAGGGACTGTGGTCTGGCTCCTCCCTGAAGGGCGGGGCTTGCAGGCCATCCATGGCCCAGGCCCAGGCCCAGGGGGGTCTCCCTCTCAAGGGGAATGTTCTGGATATTCTAGTGAAAAAGAGAGCAATGACCCACCAAACCAAAGAGGTTCTGGATGGGCCTCAGTGAACAAGAAAAGTAACGAACGGCCTAGAAACCGTCCTGATTAATCTAGCGGGTTCACTTGAGAACCTGTGTTTGAGCAACACATACCAGTAAGTCCTCCGGTGACCGAAGGAGGACTTGTTAGTGACGGTCACAGTGACTCCTTGCAGGGAACCTAACCGAGTGAGTGAAAGCCACGCGGTTGGGAGAGGGACCCGTCTGGGTAGTTTGGCGCCTGGTTTGACCTGGGCTGCAGAACTCGGGCTCTTGAGACGGAGGCTGATGTCGGCACGTGCAAGGGGACGTGGTGGTTTTCCCCGGGCAGCTCTTGCTCTCCTCTCCAACCCTCTTCCAGGCAGATTGGCATTTTCTCTGCGAGGTGACAGCCAGCGCACACCTTTTTTCTGCAGCTGAGGTGGTGCTTGAACCGGCTCAGTTGTCAGAAAGTTATTCACAGGAGTTGGTGATGGAGCCCGCTCCGCCCACCTCTGTTCCCTTTCTATTCTGGTACATCTGCAACAAAGGAAACTGAGTTAGTGAATTAGAGAAAGATTGAAGCTCTCAAAAGCTCGCCTTCCTCTCAGGTTGTGTAACCCATGAGACAAAGTGGGCCTGTTCCCCGGGGGGCACGTGGGAGTGAAGGGAAGTCTCCGTGACCCCAGTGACGGCTGTGCCTGGGGGGCTCCCAGGTCCTCTGACCAATCTGCTTAAAACTCTCCCCAGACGCACATGTATGTGTCTGTGTCCATTTGCATTTGCGTGTATGCACACATGTCCATACGTGACCGTCCTGTGTGTGCATCAGACTCCAGACTTCATGTTCTCCAGCCAGGGCGACGTGATGTGCAGCACTTTGGATTGGACGGTGTGTCAGGTTCCTGAAGGAAATAGAAGGCTTCTCTCTCTCCCGAACCTGAAGGCACGAGGGGAGGCCGGGTCCTGTGAGTGGAACCTGGACAGAGTCATTGGCATGGGGAGGCCTGCCTGGGAGGAGCAGCAACTGGTCAAAGAGGGACCCAACTGTCAACCTGTAGTGCCCAGACAGGAGTGGCAGCCAGGGTCATGAGTCCCCCACCTTCTCTGGTCTCTTGACATGAAAATTCCCAGTGACTGAACCAACAGGAAGCCAGAGGGCAGCCTTTTAGGACTCAGAGCATCTGGAGAAGCAAATGGAACACCTTCCCCTGTGTTTTGTGCTGGAAATGGCTTTGCAGAGCCATGGGCATACCCACAGTGGGCAGCCTAGGAGGGGGCAAGGTGGGAAAGAAACTCCCAGATTTTCTGGATGGCTGGGCCCAAAGGCATCCAGCTTGAGAGCAGTGGGTCTCGCAGGTGGGGTCCTGGACCAGGAGTGCACCAGCCTCACGGGGCAACTTACTGCCAGCTGCAGGCCCCATTCTGCACCTCCCGATGAGCAACTGGGGCAGGGGCCAGCCACGTGAGTTCTCAAACCCTCTGGATGGATGGGGGATGGCTTGGTGTCCTGTAGGCTTAGCCAATGTCCTTGCCACTGGTGGCCTGCTTGGAAATGCCCCTCCCTGTCAATCCAGGCCTTGAAATTCTGCACAGCCCAGCCTCCCTCCCTCTCCAGGAGAGGTTTTCTTCAACAGAAATGGAATCGGGGATCACATGTAGGCCAGGGGGGCCGGTACCCAGTGCAGCTCATTCCTGTGATCTCAAGTTCTCCTCTCAGCCCCGCGGGAAGTTCCAGGGCAGCCACAGATTTGGGGAGGTTGTTTTTGAAAACTAGATGCAAGGGCGGCTTGCGCTGTTGCTTCCCGGTGCCTGGCAGTGTTTGGTAAACAACTTGATTGCTAGGTCCTGGCCTCGGGGAACCACAGCTGCTTTCTGCAGCTCCCTGCTGACTCGGTGCTGAGCAGGGATTGCTTCAGGGAAGATAAACAGGGAGAGAAAACAAGAAAACAGCTCTGTTGTTGTGTTGCTGCCTCTACCTGTTTTTCCCAGAGCTGTGTGGCAACCACAGGCCCTGGGAGTTTGGTTCTCTGGCTTTAAAAAAACAAAGCATGCCCCATGGCATCCCAGGGGTCTTTCCCTGCGGCTACCCTGTGGCCTTGGGAGTAGCCACAGCACTTGGAAAGCCTTGGAAAGGACTTAGTGGCCGGGGCCAGGATGTATGCATTTTTAAATATGTAAATTGAAAAGGGAAAAAGCTTCTTTCCCTCTAATGACCCCCAGGATGGTGATCTGGCTTTTCAGATCTGTAGGAAAACAGATTGAACATGGCACAATTAATGTTTCAGCACTTCGCAGCTTTTCTCTGAAATATTTTAATGGGCTTTTAATTTATTGCCGCTCTTGATGAGCAGCTTGCAGGCAGGGTTACCGCTGACCTCTCTGGGCCTGCTCCTGGGCCATGCGAGGTGGAAGAGCACAAAGGCAGGCTGGCGTTTGGTTGGCGCCTCCCAGGGCAGGGCAGCTCCTCACCCAGTGCCTAGGAGAGCCGTGCCTAGGAGAGCCGGTGCTCTGGGCTTCAGCTCTTCATCAGAGCCCCCAGGGGTATCTGGGAGAAATGCAGATTTCTGGAACCCCCTGGGGACTCCCTGGACTGTGGTTCTGCATTTCAGGCTGGTTCCCAGTTGAACTTTGCAGCCCAGGGCCACAGGGAGAGTGAGTCAGCTGGGGTAGGAAGTGAATCTGCCAGAGATGATGTTATTTTATTTTATATTTTGGTGCCAGGGATTGGACCCGGGGGCACTTATCCACTGAGTCACATCCCCAGCCATGATTTATTTTTTGTTTTGAGACAGGGTCTTGCTAAGTTGCTTAAAAGGCCTTAAAAAGTTGCTGAGGCTGGCCTTGAACTTGGGATCCTCCTGCCTCAGCCTCCCAAGCTGCTGGGATTACAGGTGTATGCCACCGTGCCTGGCTGTTGTATTAATTTTTGTCAATGATTTCACCTGCTATTTGCTTACCAGTTGCCCCCTTATTCTGGCTTTCCCTTTCTTTTTCAGTCCAGAGAACTGCCTTCTGAAATAATTTTTTTAGGGCCCGAAATAAATCTTGTAGGATGTCCTTATGTAGAAAGATTAAACTTGTTTTTGCCTGAAAAACTCTATTTCATCTTCACTTTTGAAAGATAGTTTTTCTGGGTATACAATTGCAGGTAGACAGCTTTCGCCCCTGAGCTACGTTCTGGATAATTTATTTGGATATCTGTCTTTCTTCGGTTGCTGCATTTTTCATTTCTAGAACTCAGACCAGTGAAGTATTTGGGTTGGTTATAGAGCTGTATGAAGATGGAATTCAGGCTGTGTCTTTTGGATTCTTAACAAAACAAAACAAAAATGTTCCACAAACCTCAGTTGCGATTGGTGGTTTATTTTTGGAGTGCCTGGTCCCCTTACTGCTGAAGTTAAGCAAGACAACACTGTTGGTCACAGCTTGTCTGGCAGCCTCTTCCCCTGTCCGCTGGGAGTATTGGACCCCGTGGGACATCCCCCCGCCCTCTTCCCCCACTGGCTGTTCTCTCCCAGGCCTTTGAATAGCTAGTTTACTTTGCGGAATGTTTTTTCTACCCAGTCTTCCAGTTCCTTCCAGGACTTGCTCAAGATATTTCCTCTAGAAAGCCCTTCTCTGCCTTGATACCTGCTGTTTTCCTTGTGTCTACTGGGACGGCTTCCCTGTGCCTCTGAGTTCCTCTAGAATCACAGGACTGGGTCAGTGGAGGAGTGGCCTCCACAGTCGTTGTTTCAGGGGTTGCAAGTTTTGTCTGTTTTTTGGTGTCAACTGTTTAAAAGAAAGTGAGCTGCCATCTTTGAAAAAAGTTCTGTAGTTTCACTAATTAGGAATTTGGTTTGTTGTCCTTGTTGGTAGAATTGGGAGCTCCCGGGGCCAGGGGTGTGTTTCCATGTGACGGCAGTTGGAGCAAGGGGCTCCAGCTCTCCTTCCTCACCCTTCCCGCTGCCTTACACCTGGCTTATTCCCCACAGTTCCCGTCGCCTGAGGGTTGCCTTGGCCTTCCTTGTAGGAGAAGGGCCAAGTGTCTCTACTGGCCTCGCAGCCACAGCTCTCCTGGGGACAGCGGAGTCAGAGGGAGGCCAGTATGAGATAGGCGCTTGCAATTTCATATTCACATAGTGAGTGGAAAATGGGTATGTCCTGGGGGAGCAAGCTTCGTGTGGCCACGCCACTGCCACTCTGGGCCCTGGTGTTCTGCTCTGCAAACGGAGCTCCTAACTTGAGTCTCTCCTAGGAATCGCATTCTATGAGTGGGATGAAAGGGAATAACTTGTAAAACCCTTAAAACAGTGTCCCGCGCATGGTGCGTTATTTTCTCCATAAATGGCAGTTATGTTTTTGGAAGATGCTGTAGACATCTATTAACTTTGGATCATGTGTGGGCTCAAAATGTGATAGTGTGTGTCTGCTGCGAGCCAGGCCTTTGTCTCAAGGGTGGGAGTTCACGGAGGGCCAGAGAGAGTTCTCGTGGAAGTTCTCATGCAACTCATAGTCTAGTGGGAAAGACAGGGTGGTAAGTGAAGAACAAGTTCAGAGACTCTTCCGGAACTGTGGTTTATCCCTCCATGGTGCTGGATGGAACCCAGGCCTCACCCGTGCTAGACAAGCACCGTACCACTGAGCTGTGCCACCAGCCCTGCAGGAGCTCTTGAGGACAGCAGATAGCATGAGAGGAACTGGGGACAGAGCTTCAGGAGGTGGGCAGGGCAGGGCTCTTGAAGTGGCTGGGACCCAGCGATGAGAAGGAGCCACTCGAGTCAGGTGTGGCTGGCCTCCTGGGAGCTGTAGTAGCAAACCCACCAGCCCGAGGCCAGAAGACCCTTGCCTGCTCCAGACAGAAGGCAGCCTGCCGCACCCACACTGCGTACTGCTGGGGATTGAGTTGCTGAATTGAGGTCACATCAGGGAAGTAGAGAGTGACCAGATTATGCAGGGCCTTCTGGGCCATGGAAAGAAGTTTGGGTTTTAAACAAAAGATGGTGGATGATCCCAGCCCAAGCCCATTTCTTCCTGCTGTGTGACAGGGACTCCATACCTTTGGGGTGCCTCTCTGAGCCTTGGAAGTGCTTCTTGGGTGTCCAGCCTGTTTGGGGGCATGGAGGACAGGGCTTGTCATTAAGGCTCTCAGTGTGGCTCGTGATCTGCAATAGCTGTACCCCCTGGGAGGTTTTCTAGAATGCAGACTCTCAGGCTCGCTCCAGACCTGCCACATCAGCATCAGAATCTTTGGGAGGGGTCCATCCAGAATCCGCATTTCAAAAGCTCTCCAAGGGATTCTTTCCAACAGGGAAGTTTCAGGAATGTTGATCCACTTGGACAGGTTTCCACAGGGGTGAGAAGGGAAGCCTTCCATGAGCACCCGGAGGGGACTGTCAGTCACTGTTGCCATCTCCCCAGCCCTGGGCACTAGTGCCAGAGTGACAATGCCCCCTGGCGCTCGCGAAACTCTCTGCCACAGCCCGTCTTTGGTGTTAATGGCAGTTGGCATAGGAGTGGATTTTGGTGCAAACCTCTTTTTCATCAGGAAGCTTAAGGGCGAAGTGAATTGTTTATTTAGAATAAGTGTACTTCATCAGGAAATGATGGAGAAGGGGCGTGGGGTGGAAGGACTTGGCATTGCGAGCACCTTGACTCAAAGTGAAGAGGCGGCTTGGGGATGTGAGTGTGCCCGCCCGGCACACCCCTGGGGGATGTCAGCACTCAGGCCGAGGAGTCGGGCCTCTGAGCCTGAGCCCTGGCCTCCCCTCTGCCCCATCTCTGGAGATGCCCGCGCATGTGTCCATCCTCGTGGGGTTCACTTGTAGGATGAAAGTGAATCTCGGAGGAAAATGTCCTGATGGTTGCCTCTCTATCAGTGTCAGTCTTATTATTACTTAAAAGTAATTTTTAATCATTAATCTTTAACATTTTTTTTAATCATTTGGAAAAGATCATTAGTTAAGAAATGTTGCATTTATTAATCTGATTTAACAGCTTCATATTAGGACAGAATGTCTCAGAAATGTTAAAATATCTACACTACTTCCTACGAAGCCCACAGTGAAAACAGGCCCTCCGCGTGTGCGTGAGGTCACCTGTGTGTGCATCTTTCAAAAACCGCGCTTCCGCTTCCTGTTGGGCAGCATCACGCTTGAAGGATTGGCATCCCCTTGCCGGGACGGTGTCCCCCGCTCTAGGTTCTGTGACTATCCTGCACATTTAGGGAAGTGGTAGTTTGAGAAGTGACGTCGTACTTATGTATAAAAAATATGTTTGTATCGTAGTGTCCCAGGAACTTTTGCTGACGAACCCAGTTTCCCCGCGGAACATTCTGGCAATGGTGAAGGCCTCGATCCCTTCTCTGACTCGCTGTCAGCCATGACCGGATGGATGTGATGCCTGTGGGCCGGAAGGGTGAGTAGAAGTTGGTAACTCTTTGTCTGAAAAGTCACAAGACAAAGTCCCCGAGGACGGCTGCCCACTGAGGGGAGCCCGTTTTGAAAGGAGACAGAAAATGCCTTTGTTTTCTGAAACAACTTTTTCAGATAATTTTGACCTGAGGATTTATAAAAAGCATACTAGGACCCAAGGGGACTTTTTAAAAAATTTGCTTATTTGTCTTAATCATACTCTGAAGGGTGAACTCCTGAATTCTGCACCGCAGGCATGCACCTGGGAGGAATGGCTCTTCCTGAGCCGCCATGTAGACCATGGGTACTTCTTCCTGGGTTCTGGGAGGATGTGAGTCCACTTGTTCATTGAGAGGCTCTGTCCCTGACCTTCCACTCCTGAGGAAGCCAAGGGTGGGCAACTTCAGGTTCTCAAAGTTTTTCTTAGAGAATTCAGGGCATTGGTTTCCTATTGCCAGATTATTTATTGAATTTTTGGGGAGCAAGTTAAAAGACATACCATGCTATTTTCTATTTCTGTATATTTTCCATGTTCAGTAGCATCTATAACATGCCTTGGAAATTTATGGACAATCATGCCCTGTCCTTGTGAGGTGCCATGACTGGTGGAGTCTAGGTTTCTTGGGTGAAAGCACTGATGTCATTCAGGGACACCTTTGCCATAGAGCGAGGCCACTTCCATGGAGAGCCGTTCATTTCCTTGCAGTTCTGTACCCATTGGCTGTAGTGAGAGGAGCCATTAGCGTTAACTGGTCTTGTTTGTGGAGTGGAGTTGAATTAAAACACGTTGTGCTTCATGTAAGGAGGTTCAGTGAGGCAGTAGGCACCATGTTGGAAGCTGGTGCCTAATAGTGACCTGACCTGAGAGAAATGAGTCTTCCTCTTCTTCAATCCTGTATTTAAAACAAAGGACATAGGATGCAGAGTCCTGTCCCGTGAGTGCTAACAGGGCCCTAGAAGTTTTTGTTGAAGTCTCCATGGTTACAGATGGGACTCTCCATGGAGTCCAGCTGGGATATCTGAGTCCCTGGCCTGGGTCAGGAATGAACCCTAGTTACATGGTTCTTATCTAATCTAATTTATAGAGATAAGGTATCCAGCCCATCAGATCAGTCAACCCCTTCTGATGATAGGTGTCTCTGGATGACACTGTTGTGTGTTCAGGTATTTGAGCCAAGCTTCTAAGGATTTTACAGCTGCAGGTCATTTTAAGTAATCCCTCCCATTTCACATGTAAAAAGGAGCA